>VWZF01005544.1:257489-309097 GCA_013396755.1 Sclerurus mexicanus | reverse complement strand
CCCCGGGAGCCTGGGACAAAGGGAGCCCGCCCTGCGCCGGGAGAAGCGGGTGGGGGGTGTTGGGAGGGGTGGGCACGCTCGCCTGCGGGCGGGCGCCGTCTGCTAGCAGGGATGCGACGTGCTCCGCAGCGCTGTCGTTCCGGCGTCATGGAACGAGGAGGGGGAGGAAGGAGCCGGTGCCTGTGGTGCGCAGCAGCAGCATCTGTACCACGTGCGGGGCCGTTTTGGGAGGATCGCTCCCGGCTAAGGGCGTGCATGGACACCCCGCAGGGGCGAGCGGGAGCGGCTGTGTGTGCCCCGCGCAGAGGCGGGACGTGTCCCTGTAGGGTGGTAAACAGAGCTTGCCGCCGAAGGAGAATCACAGCTATGCAATAGGAAGCCCTTTGAGCGGTGAATGGTGTCCCTTTCGCTTGTCAGTAACACTCGGATCGAGCAGACGCCCCCGCAGAGCCCCGGCTGCCGTCGCAGAGGGGGGGTGTGCCCACCCCTCGAGGTTGCCCTTCGCCTCGGCGGCGGCATCCAGCGGTTCGCCCCGCTCTGGATCCAGCTGCTCGCAGCCATCGCTGCCTGCCGTCCTGCGGCCCCTCGGCGTGGGCTTTGTCAGCCGGCCAAAGAACAGCGAGCAGCAAGCCTCGCAAGCCGCCTTCTTTCCCCGAGTACGAGATTTCCATCATGTCTCAGCGCTAAGCAGGACAAGAAAAGGCACAGTTTTTAAATACGGATTCCTTCAGGCTTTTGTTTACATTTTTGGCCAAAGCCCCTGAAAGCAAATAGTGTGTTTTGTTGAGGTGGCAGGGTAGGGTTTTTTTTTTTAACTTCTGACTCTTTTATCAATATATTTACACTGTCCTTGAATAGCATTTGTTAAGATTAACGTGCACTGTCGTATTTTTCCGATTACCTAAACTCAACTGCCTCATTAATAGCTGGGTTAATCCCCCAAACCTCTGAATATCTGAACCAGAGAAATTTTAGACGTAGATCTAAACTGTGTAAGCTGTTCCTATTTCCTCTTCATTTGCTTGATGCAGCAGAGGAAACCAGAGTGCTCACAGCATTTGCGAGCAACCATGGAATGCATTTCGTGTCTTTACTCCCGCTCACTTCCATACAGCTTTTTTTATCTCATATAATATAGGTGAAAAAGCTACTCAGCTGCTGTACAGGGCTGCAGTTATTACTTAGCCCATGAGGTATAACCCAGGATTAGAGAGGAAATTCCTAAACAATTTTCAACAATTCTATGTATTAGAATTTAAGGAAAATGCCTAAGTTGCTCTCTGAACCGTGCTTCTTGGGGATGTGGCTGAATGGTGTTTACTGAAAGATATCAACTGACTGCAGCAAGCAAAAAACCATTTTTGCCTGTGGTCTGCTGAAGGAGCCTTGTGTGCTTTCTCTTTTTTGTCTCTTTTTCTTGGCATTTAGGATAGTCCCATTGCAATGACATCTCACAGTCATAAAAAAATTATCCTGTTATTTGTCTTTAAGGTGTACAGTCTTAAGGAGCTAAGGGCTCAGACCCAGTACAGGACAAGAAGGATCATCCTCTTAGACCCCTGTTTTTGGGCCTGGGATTTCTTAATATGAATTGGACACCTAAACTGCAAGTATGGGTAACAGGGGAGGTGCTTCGAGATGGTAATCAGAACTGCACATTAAGTGGGAAGGTACCTCAATATTAGCTGATCGATACTATGAAACACAGGTGCCTATCACCAGCTCACATCATGCAAGATGCTCAGACTAAAAAGAATTCAGCAGAGGCTTAAAGTCTTCCCACTGGACGCAGGTGATAAAAACATGAATTTATTTGCGAAGTAGCCAAAGGTAATAGTGTTTTTATACAACATTTCCCTGCTTTTCTGGGAGAACTTACCTGGAAAATGGGAGAGCTGGGGCCTGAAGGGGAATGCCCAGGCTGCCACTGGGGTGCCTGGGACATGGCTGAGGCCGTCCTACTGTAGAAACACAATTGAAGGTTTGGAGAGGAGAAATGCATGGGAACAGGTTTCGTAGTTCAAGCCCTGGTGAGACCGCTTAGCAAGGAATGGGGAGCGCAGTTTCAGTCCCAAGTATCTATGTACATCTGTCACTTGATGCCTTACTGAATGCACGGTGGTTATTACATTTATCGCAATTAAGATCTACTGCTCCAGCTTGTCCCCAGTTTTCCCAGTATTTCATTTTCTATTTCATGAGACAGAATTGTGTCTATGATGCCTTCTGCTTAACAAAATGCTGTCGATGTGTGCTGGTGTTCACTGAGCATGCCTGTCAGCTTGGGTCCCCAGGGGAACGTAAGCAGCAGGAGCCTCGTTTGTAAATCTCCAAAGGGTGGTATGCACAGAGAAGCGGAGCTTTGCCTAGACTTTGCTTATCTGGGCATGCACAGCACTAAGTATTAGGCTGGGAAATATAAAAATAAGATGGCTTCCACAGTGGCTGTGATTTTTTTTTTTGGATGTTGGTATAAATTCAGTCTAAATTTTACAGTAGTCTGTTGCATTCACAAAGCTTCAGACGTGTTCAGAGCCAGTTTTCTGACTGTCCTTGCCCTTATATTTTTTAGCAGCATTTGTATTTCCTTTTCTTTGTTCCCTTATGCAGTTTCTCGTGTGGGTGTGAGAACTATGTGCTGTGCTCCACTGCCATATGGAGCAAAAATCTTGAATTTGTCTGTTTTCTGAACTAAATCACGGCTGAAAAAACCCATTTGCTCTGTTGTCTGACTTCTTCAGAGACAGTGCTGCTTCTCTAATCAGTTTTATAACAACATCACTTTGGTAATGGGGGGATACAATTTGCTTCAGAGATAACAGGGAAAAAAGGTCTGTAGGAATCTCATTCACGTGACTATTTTCTCTGATTGTGCCTGGATGCGATGAGGAGGGTTCTCAGTAACACTGGTGTGGGAGCTGCACGTAGTCCCTCAAGGAGCCCTGAAGGGAGCATTGCACAAGGAAAAGCAGCTGGATGCTCTGCTTTGACACCAAGTGGGTGGTGACTCCAGAGCGGACAATGATGTAGAGAAATGGTGACCTTTTAACTGTCTCATTTGGTGTCCAGTTCCAAGACATCTGTTAATTTAACATTGGCTGTGAGAAGTGTCAGAGCAAATGGCTTGGAAATGAGGTGCCATAGTGGGGAAAACCTGATGCTATGTAACACTGCTCATTCAAAGAAAAAAAATCTTAAACCCCATACACCCCCTCTCCCTTCATAGCTACAACATGCTCTGTCATTGTCAGTGTCTCCCATGTACAGGGTGATGAATCGCCATTTTAGGCAGGCGGTTTATGGCTCATAAATACTTGGGTGTGTCAGGCTGTAATGGATCCCTTAGGAATGACAGTACTGTTTGGACAGTGGCTGAACACATCCCTCTGAATTCTCATCCCTTCAGCATAGAAAATGGATTTTAATGGTCACAAACAGATGGTGTTCATGAAAGGGAGAAAAAAAATCAGATTATAGCTCATGTCAAGCAGGGTGGAGAAAATAATCTGCTATATTTAAAGCTTTATTTTATTAGAACCAAGCTTTGAGCTTCAAGAAGTCATACAAAAAAAAATCTCAATGTTAGCAGTAAGGGGATCTCAAAAGACAGAGCAGTTCAGGTCAAACTGGGCAGAAGAATCTAAAGTCCAAGAGCTGGGTTATATTTTAGCTTGCTTTTTTTTGTTTGTTTTGTTCATATCAGAGGAGTTTGATTGCCACAGTTCAGCTGTCAGGCAGCAGAGAGTTAAACTGAAGTGTCCTACATCCCAGGAGAATGCCATTAACAGTAACTTAACTTTATGAGCATTATCTAAGTCAGCTGGAAATCTAGTTATTTCCATTTATTAGAAAGTCAAGAAAAAATATTCAGGATTGATTGCCATAAAATAATTATTTCAAACAGGTTACTGGACTGAAAAATCCAAGCAATTTTGGTTCAAATGTTTGTTCAAGCCTCTAGAGAGCACATAAACATGCATTAATGCACATTTCATATGTTATGTAGTGATAAATACAAGGCCTGATATTGACCGAGGCTCAGACACAAAAGACTTAAATTTCATTGTAGACACTTAACTCTGTGAGTGTGATCTATTAAAAAAATCCATAAAATGCCTTAGATATTTACTTCCATTATCACCTCAAATAACTATCAGTAAATGCACCGAGTCCTGGGAGTCAGGACTGAAGCCCATAAAACTCAGTTCTTTCCTGTATGTGGCTACAGATTTGCTGATGATATCTTCTCTTTATGATACTTTGAATCTTACATTCTGCCCAGTTTCGAAAGAGTTGGATGCATGCTTTCTTCTTCTACTTTACCCAACCAAGTGCAGAAGGTGTGGCTAAGGTATGTCTTCTGAAATACCAGGTACTCTTCTGAATGCCATTTGCATAGTAGAGGGAGCTTAAATGTGAAAGGCAGCTGCTGCTCCTTGAGCCACATTTTAAAATGTAAAAATATGTATATACAGAGGGATAACAAGCATCTCAGTGTATTTGTAGACCTTTCGTGAGGAATCTTCTGCACTGTCATCTCTCACAGGGTGGCAGAAAAAAATCACATCCTTTTTTTAACTCTTTGCTTTTCACATGCCAGTGTTGCATATTATGAAACTAAATTTGTATGTACTTAACATTGTGTAGGGGTTTTAGATTACAACATTCATCCCCAACATCCAGTGTCTAAAGCTTTCCCAGCCAGCTATGTGTCTTTGGAGTCAAAAGAAAGGTAGAATATTTTTGCTACTCTGACATCAGACAAAACTTCCAGTGAACAATTTGCAGAACTTGAATTCAAAGGATAGCTGAAGTGGGGCCTTGGATTACCAGATTAGCAGGAGTGGGGTTGCTACCCTAGTGTATTTCTGCAGTGCCCTGTGGTGCCTGGCTGCTGTGTAGAAAGGTCCAGCACTGCCCTGTTACAGGTCGACTGAGCAGTGATTAGGTTTTCATTCCTGAATGTGTCATTTATGAGATTTGCAGGCCATTTCCCTGATATAAGGGGGAAAACCAGAGGAAGGGTGTGATTAAACACCTGAAGTGATTGATGTAGCCAGTTGCTGTGGTCCTGGCTCATGGCCAGCAATACTGGGAAGCTGCAGTTGGAAGTAGAGGAAGCACAGGGATATGGAGGAAACAGGTAATGGGCAAATAAATTGAATGACATATGTGGAAATTCAAGAAGAAATTAATATTCTGAAGACATGGTGTTCCTTGCTATAATCTTTTATAGGAATCCTTTTGTAGGGTGGATAATGGTACAAAGAAGAAAGTAACTTTCAGAGTAAAAACAAAACCTGTGAAATATTTTTTGTGAAATGATAAGGGACTTTTAAGCTTTCTAAGAGAGTATAAAGACTTAACCTCAGCAGGGAGGGGTGAGAAGCAACTGGGCCCACAGCTATGTTGAGTTTGTACCAGAGAATCTGAATTTCTTTACAGGCCTTATTTTGAGACTTGCAATAGACAAAAACCCAATATTCATCTCACTGGCCCTGAACCAAGCATATTATAGTTGACTGACCATCTAACTAACCTCCTCTGAGCTCCACTGGGAGCCAGTTACTGACATTTGCACTGTTTGTGGAATGTGAGTATCAGCGTGTTAAATCAGTACTAGCAATAGTATTGTCAGGTCCTATTTTTTTATGAAGAAATAATCACAATACTTCTTGAAGTCTGTGCTTCTAGATCTGTATAAGTATCTCAAAATTCCTTAGAGAAGGCAAGAAGGCAGGCAGGCAGGCAGAAATTCGGAAGGAAGGAAAGAAGGAAGGAAGGAAGGAAAAGAAAGAAGTTAAAAATATGAACCAAATGCAACAATCAAAAGAGAACTGAACAATAGAAAATGGAATATGCTTTTTAGTGCTCATGATTTTTGTGGCCTGGCCAATCACTTTTCAATGCTTGGGCTTGGCGAAAGTGGAGAAACTACGCAGAAGTGTAGACAACATTTCTTGCAGATCTTTCTAGAGAAAGAAAGAACTGAGGAACAAAGGGGACATGAGAAGGTCTTTGTCTCTTTCTCAGTGGGATGAACATGCCTGTTATTGTGTGAAACAGAAGGCAGCAGTGTATGCCTGGTGGCCTTCAGAGCTTCAGGCCATTTTGGTGATTATTGGATAGCTGTGACTGGAGCCTGGGAGAACAGTACATACTGGGTAATAACTGAGGGGCTGGTCTGTGTGATCTGGGCAGCTGTCCCTTCTGGGCTGCATGGACACAACTGACTCATTTCACTGAACGCTCCTCTGATGGTGATAACTTCTAGTCCTGGCTAGCTGAAAATGCATGGAAACTAGTGACCTGGAGGTGAAAGGTGCCATATCCCATTCCAGTGCCCTGAGTCACTAATGCTCTCATTACAATGAGTTCTCTGTGCCACATGGAGGGATGCTACTGCTTTGCTGCTTTCCAGCACTGCCTCTGAGCTGTGGTTAAACCAAATGCACTGTTTTCCACACACTTTTCCCCTACGGCCCGTCATTTATTTTAAAGGACGTAGTAGCACATAATGTGTAGCCTGTGACTTCATCGCTAATTACAAATATCACCTTGCTTTGTCTTCCCTCACCTTGAAAGGTCCAATCTTTGCTAAAGGCTGGAGACCACAAAACTCACACCAGAGTGTGTGTTGTGAGCCACCAGAAGTGAGTGAACATGGGCTGTGAGTTCAGTGCAAATTATTATTGTTTCGCATTTTGTCCCATTTTGGCAGCAATGTGGGCCTGTAATTCTTGGCAGCTGACAGCATCTCAGCCAAGGAAGCTACTTGTACGCAAGTAAAAGAGCTACTGTTTGTAACATGTTAGTCTAGCCTGTAAGGTTTTGCATCTTTGTAATGTCTCTGAGACTACACAGTTTAATACTGCCTGCATATAAAAAGGAGCAGGAGAAGCCTGTCTATCTAAGTGACACTTGTCTGGACAAGTCAATGGTGATAGTGTACTGGTGACTGAGGTGTTTACATGTATATGGAAATGTAGCTCATTATTTCTGCAACTATCATTCAACTCTACTGTTGTGCAGCTCTCCACCTTATCTAGTGTACCACACATTAGACAGACACCGTGTGCTATATCAAGGTAGGATAGACTTATTGTGAGAAATCTACAGCACACAAGCCACATTCAGAGAACAGTATTAACCACCATTCCTTCACCACTCAAAAACCATGGAAAAACTGTTAATTAAAGTAAGAAGAATCAGGAGGGTCTGAATGAAATTCTCTCTTATTATTTCCCCTCCATTGTGTTTCACATTTTTCTATTCTGGGTTATGTTCATGTTCGCCTGAAGTACAATACTGAAGCACAAATCTTCATGTGTGTGTTTGCTCTGACTGGTTAAAACAATGCCTTGATACTATTTATTTTTGTGAAATGAAAGCAGGCCTCTGTAGGGGCCTTGCGCCTCAGTGTTTTGCAGTAAAGGTCAGGAGTCTATTCATGGGACTTCCAAAGTGTTATTGTTAAAACATGTCTTTGCTATGTCACTGTTTTCCCTTTCCTCTCCTCATTCAAAATAATACATTGTCGTTAGTGACTTATAAGGCTCTCCCTCTAAGTGCAGCATATCCAGCTTTCCTTGATTTTGCCCCCCAAGTTTCCTTCCTGTTTAAACAAAGAATTGTTTTAGTCACTTGGGACCAAAATATTCCTAGCCTTGCTATCATGAAAAGAAAAAAAATCACTCTTTTATGGAGTGGTTTATAAGCACTGCAGTTTTATTGCTGTTGTGAGCTGCAGCATCGTGATTTGTTACAACAGAAAAGTTATGTTCTAATATGGGCATTGTTGCAATGTTGACTCTAACCTTTCTGTGGCTATGTGGCCAAAATTTTAGGCTTTTAATACATTAGTCACTTTATGAACTCCTGTAAGTGACTCTTCAGCAAGAAGGAAGACAGGGAAGAGGATGTGCTGTTGTAATTCAGTAATGTTGTGTACAGCTAATCCTTGTACTTATTGTATTTTGTCGCTGTCATAATATATCTTGATTTCAGACGTCTTTAACTTGACACTGAATTTTTTATTCAATGACTTTTTAAGTAAAAAAGAAGGAAAATTCAAAATGACATTTTCAGTTATTTGGAGTCTCAGTTATTACTTAGACAGTCTTTAGACCAAGCCTGCTGTGTTGTCTCTGACCAAATCACGTCCTATGGTAGTCACCAGTCCCTCATCTGTGCACACTGAGGGTTGCTGAAACCTAAACTTGTCCGTTACATGCCAGAAATTAATCACTTCATTGCTAACCTACTTGTTTTTGTTGTTTGGTTTTTTTCACATTTATCCGTCTTTACATTGAAACCATTGATTCTCATTCATTTATTCTACTTCATTAAAAAAAAATCTTTATTTTCATCTTGTGAGAGCACTTAATCACTATAACCATGTTACCTCTCAGTCTCCATTTTGATGAATTGAGCAGAGCAAGCTCTGTAAGTGTCTTGGTGAGGTAAGTTCTGCAGTTGAGGAATATCTTCTGTGACTTTTAGAGCACTTCTATGAAATTACAAACAAGTTTTCTGAAGGAAATCACAGTGTCTGTCCAAAACCTTCAATCTCAGGGTCGTTACAGTCTGCATATTTAAAGTTTTATGAAAATTGTTGCGCTGAGGGGAGTTGATACTGAGAAAGGAAAGGCAGCTAAAGCTCAGCCATCTGGCCAGCCAGCCCCTGCCTGTGGGCTGCCAAGCCAGCACTGCCTAAGCTATTTCCTCAGGGTGATAGTGAGGAAACAGCAGCAAACACGTTAGGGGCAGGAATTCCTAATGCATAAGGGGCAGAGAAATAAAGAAATAATAAAAGGGTGCTAATTCATAGGAGACTAACTTTCCTAAATTGTTTCACAAGCTGAAGTAATCGTGATCTTCAGGCATCACTATGGGATGGAGTGCTCCCCACTGAGAAGAGGCTTTCCAGTAAATCATATGTAGGTGTTACAAAATTAAAGATGCCAGCTATGTCAATTATTATTTTCATAATAGGAATATATTTGCTATTTGGGGATTTTTATAACTCTATGCCTATGAATTTGGGCTTTGTTGATACTAGCAAATGTTACGATCATTTGGCCATAAATGTGGTCTGCATTATACAACACTACAGTGTTCTGAATAGAAGCCATGCAGGGTGAGGCATTCAAGACATTTCTCTGTCATGATATGTATCTGCCATAACAGAATAAAATACTCCAACCAACTTTGACAGTCAGGCACCTCTGGTAACTAATGTATTTTGTGATGACTTTTACTATCACTGCCATGTTGTGAATTCTTATCCTGCCTGTTGTCTGATACCCTGCCCCATCATACTGACAATCTACCAATTACATATCTGAATGTATGGACTTGAGTTAGGATATCATCTCTTGAAAGGAGAAATTATAGGACAATACATGTCAGGTGGAAGATTAAGGGGTCCGTGCTCATTGAAAGAGTTGAGTTCCAATTCTCACACTCTGCCATGTCAGGGACTTTGGGAAGAATGACCACTTGAGATCAAGATGATTTGTGTAGAAATGTTAACGATGGTACAGTACAGTGAGTAGTGGTCAGGGCATTTGACTGATGATCGGTATTCATGGAGCTCGTGGGACGACCCTCACACATCTGGGAATGGGCTAAAACGTAAGCATGTAAAAATCTCTTGCTTGTAATTTTAGGCAATTTACAGGCCTCTCTATATATTTCCTCGTGCTTGCATTTTTCAAGGAAAAGTTCATTTAAGCAGTCTTGTGATGATACGAAGCCACGCTTTTAGTTGCAGAGGCTTTGGCTGATTCAAAGATGATTAATAAATTTTCCAGTCATTAAAGGAAATGCACACTTGATGTCATGTGAAAACAAGATGAGCCACGTTTCCTGCCACACAAAAAGGTTTCTTGGCAGGTTTTGTCTAAAATGTTATATTACAGATGTATATTTTATATATATATTATGTCATAAAAAAATAAATAATATAGATATAATCCAGAACATATATAACACTATGATAATATATTACTAAACATTTTTGTATTATATATGTATATTATGGCATCAGATTCCTTGCTGCAGTGGTATTTTTATTTATCATTTATGATAGTTCTGAATTCTTTGTGTCTGAATGTCTAACAGAACAGTTGCAAGGAGGTAGCCAGAGTTGGCATATTGTGTGCAGTAAGCTAAAACTGTGAAAGGTGCAGTAGCATAAAATAGTGGGGAGAGAGTTACTATGAGCATAGATAAGGGAAACTAGGCTCAAATAGATGGATTTATTTGGTTTTTGTAATAGTTCCTTAGATGTGGAAAATTTGCATCACTCCATCACTATTAGAGAAGCTACTTCTCTGCTGAGGATCTTGCAGTGTGTCTGTGAACTGGCCATAATACATGTATAACTGTTCTGGGGAGAGCCACTTGGAGCAGCACAAAGGAGGACCAGGGAGTTATTTAACGATTTGGTGGTGTGGACAAGCAGAAATCCTTTTCTGGGCTCATTCTCTTGTATTTCTGTAATGCCATACTCCATAGGGGGCTAGGCGAGGAAAACTGGATCCCACATTCACTTTTGTCCTCAAAACTTTAACAGATGGAAAATCTGTTATGCATGTATTAACTAGTGGTTTGTTACCATCACTGAACTTTATAGTCCAAGGCTGAATTCTTGAATTTCCTCTTCCAACTACTGTGTCTCATTAGACATTATTTTTGTGAAATCTCTTCCTCACTGTAAATGTATGAAGGCTGCAATCAAGTAATTTCTTAACCTCTTGAATAAACATAAATACAGTCTATTCAGTCTCCACCTAACAGCTGTATTTTTGTGCTTTAACCATCCTTCCTTAAACTCTTTGCAGATTTTCATCCTCCTTTTTTGAAGTGTGGATTCCCCGAAAGAACACTGTGTTAGCAGTGAGCTCACTGAGGATATATGCAGAGAAAGTACTGTCTCTTTGCCACTCAGTGTTATTCCCTGTTTCTTCATCCAAAAATCTTTTATGCTTTTAAATATGACCTATTCTGCTCAATTAGTTGTCTCATGAAGCCCCAAAGTGCTTCCCCATTGCAGAGGGCTGATTTGCATTCTTTCTTCCCAGTTGCCCAAGCTTTTGTTTTGAAAACACATTTTGCTTGACTGGGCATGGTGTACAGGGCAGATAAATTGCTCTGACTGCTCTTCTAACCTTCGTGATAGCTTCATATTTTATCAGCAATTCTGAACTTATTTTCAGATAGTAATGAAAATGATGATTTTGCACCTTCCCCACTGTTTTTTAAAGATCTATGAATCAACCAGTCTTTGTTACTTTAACATCGGCTCCAGTGATTGCTATAGGATTGCTTTTTTTCTACAGTTAGTATAGAATGGCACAAGTTTAATATGAAATCACATGCTGAGAAGTTACCTAAGAGTATGAAACCTTCATACTTACTTTTTGAATGAAACTTGCATTTTCAGAGAACATAACTGGTTTTGTTTGACATGTCAAATTTCCTTTAAATCATAGTGGTTGTTCTTGGTCTGTAAACATTGCACAGCATATCTGGACTTTCCACTGACTACTGGACAGTTTAGTTTCACCCATCCTTTCCTTGTGGCTCATGAATTTACTCTGAGAGGATCTACCAAGGCTTTTACAATCACAATGTGTTTTTGCATACTGTTTTGCCTTTCCCTTCAGTCTCCAAGAAGGAACAAGAGAGAGAAGGTAAATATTTGTTCACTGATTTTTTTTCAACTTAATATACCTTAATATAGTAGCAAAGCAGGAGGTCAGCATACTATACAGAAGTAATCTGCCTGAAAGAGACAGCACACACACAACTCCTAGGGTTTCTCTGCTAGTGTAATGACTGATAGACATAATCAGATCAGAATTCACATGGCAGGTTCCTCTTAACACTATCTTTAAATAATAATGCTGTTCCCAGTGCTTTGGAGTAAGAGTAATTGTCTCTTTGTCTGTTGTTGATAGCATCAGCTGAGAAGCATGTATTTTCTCCTAGGTTAAGTGCCTAACAAGTCTAGGATTGTGCATTAAGTCAAAGGAAAAAGATACCACTGAAATCATTTTGCACTGTGAGATACCTGCCTGCAACCTCAAGTGCCACTCCTTAGCCTAGGTGAGTATAGAGACTAAAAAGAGAGGTTCACTTAACTCCTTCCTGCTGTAAAAACCTGTAATGGCCTCAGAAAAATAACTGCAGTGTGGAGAAGGGCACCCACCTCTTCTTCCACAATAAAAGACTTCCACAACACACGTCTGCAGATGGGAGCCAGAAGGGCTGTGTCACGAGCAGCTCATTTGAGTGTACTAGTGGACTCGTGGGTGTGAGTGCACAGCAATGCTGTATCAGGAGTGTTCCGACTGACATCCACAGGGCTCAGTTCTGGAGTTCACATATAAACAGCCATTCTCTCAGTTTTGTAGGGTGAAGTATCTGTCTGATGGCTGTCTGGTAGGAAGGGCATTCATGGCTAGAACTGGCTTTGTTCTTTTTGGCTGATGAAGACAGATAAAGAGTGTCATCAGCAATTTGTCTATAAGAAGGGCTGTTATGGCAATTAGCTTCTAACTTGCATTTCCCATTTTCTACTCATTATCTTTGGTAATTGAAGAGTGCTTAGGATCAGAAGTGCCTCCTGAAATGGAAGGGCTTAAGCATGACACCTGCACATGCAGACACAAATTTAAATCACTGATACAGTGGTTGTTTCATATCGCCACAATTCTACCACCTGCTAAATTGCTTCACCTCAGTGCTGTCAGGTCATGTTCCAGTGAGCACAACATGCATAACCTACCTTTGAGCTTAGACAAGCGGAGTAAATTCACACTCCACTTCCACTGCCTTCCTTGCCTTCCTTCTGGTGCTTTGCATGACAAGACAAAATATGTGCCACCGGACTGGAATGAAAGAGAAAGCCACTTGAAACTCCCTTAACATGATGAAGATGGTGTGGTGAAGGGAAACAATTTTCTTAAAAAACGTTGCTCAGTAGTTGCTTAAAACAACTACAAAACTGAAAAATAGTCCTAACCCCCAAACACATCCATCACCACTCCAAATCTTCCTCTGATTAAACTGTTTGGAATTCTACTTGGCAATGATAAAGAACGGCATTTCAGAAAGGTCAGAAGAAACATTTTTGAGCTCACTCTTCTGGAACAGACATGTATTTAGATTGCTCAGTTCTAGCACATTGATCACCACAGTGACTTCAGAGCTCTGTATTTCAGTTAAGGAGAATGAGTGTAGGTAGTAGGCTCAAACCTGTCTGCCCTTTGTGATGTGCTTATGGCACAGTCACAAAAGAAGTTCCCCCATGGTAAAGTAGGTGCATCGTGTGGGCTGCTCCAGCTGTGATCCCCTGTGAGGGATCTCAATGAAACTGGTCCTTCCATACAAGTGGAGCAGCTTCTTGCCATTAGCCTAGGGATTAGAGTGTGCACCTTGCCTCAGAAGAGTCAATGCATTGGATCACCATCCCAGATTGCCACATGGCAGTTGTTCTTGTGTATACTGTATGCTGTGGCCTTGAAATAAGTTATTCATTTAGGCTATGGCAGGTGCCTTTCTGAGCTCACAAGCCACATATCAGAATCTTCAGCGGGCAAACAGATACAAGGAATGTGGCCCATGGTCCAGGATGCCAATTGCTGCAGGAGCAATTCACAGCTAGGATGAGCCAATGGCCCTCCCTGGGTCCCCTGACTCCATGAGGCATGGGACAATGCTGGGGTGACAGCTGAATACAGAGCAACTTGGTGATATTGGCAGTGCCTGACCCTACTCACTCCACTGGGACTGGAGTAACTGGCATTCCATGTGGTGGTACAGTGGCTGTTGTTGTGCAGTGACACACTGCCCAGCAAGCTCCCTTTTTCCAATATCTGCCTACAGCTGAAGAATCTCTGCTTGAAAACATCTGTAGACTAAAGGGTGCTCCTCCTGCTTTTTAAAAAACAGCGAAAATAAGAAACCAAACTAAATCTGTTTACTCTCCCGACACCATAAACTTCTTTTAAATAGTCCGACTCTATTCTGCTTGTTGGTACTCTGCCTTTGATGTTCAAAGAATAAATCCCACCTCCCCAGCAGAGGCCTGAGCACTAAGGCTTCTGTATATGAAAAGCTGTTCTGCAGAAACGGAGATGCATTTGAGCTACTGCACTTATTACTTGGCTGTCAGACTAACTCATTGCAGACAAATCTGTGGAAAATTCATTGTTCTGTATTTGCTCTCTTCAGTGTTAATGCTGCAGCACTGGAGCCAGAGAATGGAGAATGGAGTAGCTGAGCTGCAGAACTACAATCCGAGATAATTCACACAGTGTTTTAGGTCCCTTTACTTGTCATTAATAGAATTCCTGCCAAACCCAATTAC
The DNA here is from genome assembly GCA_013396755.1 of Sclerurus mexicanus. Classification (NCBI taxonomy): domain Eukaryota; kingdom Metazoa; phylum Chordata; class Aves; order Passeriformes; family Furnariidae; genus Sclerurus; species Sclerurus mexicanus. The sequence continues at coordinate 294,717 of VWZF01005544.1, read as the reverse complement.
TCCCACCCAAAACTGAATTAACTTGCTTCTCTCACAGTAAGTTTCTTACTCTATTTCAATACAAGCTGAGTGGAAATGATTTTCCAAGTAAAATACCTATCTGCCTCCAGAGCTTCCCTGTCTATAGCTAGGTACTTAAGTAAACATTTCAAACCACTAGACCAACATTTTCAAAAACAAATACCCTTGGTTTTTGGATTAGATATCTACTGCCATTCGTTATTTATGTATTAAATGCCATAGGATGTGTCCATCATTTAAAAAAATTTAAACACCTCTGGGAAAAAAAGGGGGAACAAAGGCTGCCACCTGCAGTGGGTGCATATTCGGTCTCAGTCTCCTGATCCTCCTCCAAGTAGAAAACTGCCTCATTGAAGTGAATGGACTTATGTGAAGAATATTCTGTAGAAATTTGGGTCCTAATTAAAACACTGGATTTAATCAGTGAAGAGGAGATACTGGGTAGCAAAGAAGTAGGGGCGTGTTAGACACATCTCCATGTTTGAACTAAAGAGCTAAAATTGCCAAAAATCATTCCACTTTGTATGTATGGCTGCTTTGCATGTGAAGCTCAGCTTGCCCACAGGAGCTGTCCGGACAGCAAATCCACAGTTTGGCAGGAAATCCACGTTTTGGCAGCATCCCAGTGTATACAGGGGAACGGCATGGAGAAGCAATCTTATTCGTTGCACCGTACTTGAACTTGAACTGGGGAGACCAGAAGAGATCACTCTCTTTCTCACCTCTTGCCTTACGTTGCACACAGTGCTAGAAAACTCTTACTCCCCAACACTAAGCATGCAGTTGTGGCTGAATCAGAATATTGTTTTTCTGAGTTCAGAATAGAGTCTGGTGAAGCTGTGATATCTGGCACAAATCACACTTCTTTAGGGTCCTCTGGAACAAGACTCCTGGTTAGCCCCTTCTCTGAAAATATTTGTGTATCAAGGCTTAAAATGCTTAGTGGGTATTAACTGAAAATCCTTTAAATTCACTTTTATGGATAAGAAGTGGAATAAATGTGTAGTATCAGCAATAACACTAGAATAAAGCAAACTAGGACATCCAGTCTTGTACACTATAAAGTTAAATATGTGATATGAGAAAATTAATTGTACATATGTTTGTTGCTGCACAGTCCAGGGAATGCTGACAAATGGAACACAGTCAGTCCAGCAAGAAATACCAAGGCAAGCCAGGAATGTGTTGACAGGCAGCAATGACATCAGCCTATAACCCTTGCCAGGCTCCCTCCACGACGTCCACAGTTCCAGATCACTACTCTGCAAAGGACTGCCACTCCCTTCCCATTAAACTACTGCACAAAGAACCAAATCTTACAGTGGTTGTTTGGTTTTCTTCATTCAATGACTGATTTACTTTCAAAGTTTAAAAATGTTAGAAAATACTGTGTGGGAATTGGAATTTAATCTTCCCAAAGGAGACACTGGCCTTCAGTTTTCAGATATTACGTTAAATGTACCTAAAAATCATCAATGGTTAAACAAAGCTGCTTCCAAGAATGTTTTGATGGCTTACAAAGGTCAAACTAAAGGTTAGTTTAACTACTTTAAGTTGCAGAACCTTCAAAAGACAGTGACAGCTGAAATAACTCAGTAATTTTATATAGCAATCAATATAATGCCTGGAAAAGCATCAGAAAGGATATATAATTTTCAGAACTCACTGTAAAATCCAGGTGGAATGTTTTTTACTGAGACAGATGTATTTTTACTTTAGGATAGATAATATGCTTTTCTATAGCATTGGGAAAAACTCAGTGAAGACAAAGTACTTCAATTTTACCATGAGGCAAACTCAGAAAAATCAATTCTGTTGTCCACATTGACAATTATTGAATTATCTGTGAGTACAGCTAGAGCTTCCTTCTGTTTCTGTGTTGGAATAGTTCACAGAAATTAGTATTACTGATTGTTTAGCATTCGCCTAGGTAAGAAATGTGAAAACTAAATTATTTCACTTATTCCTGTACTCAGTGGGAGTTAAAATAACAGACACTTTGTTAGAAGATATTTTTTCATTTTTTGTATCTACCAAGCAGCATCTTGTCATATAAGCACTCTCATAATTTTGAGGTGAACATGTTCAAGCCTGACTCTTGACAAAGGTAGGAATTTCAAGTCTGTGTTTAAAAAAAATGGGGGGGGGTGTGAAAAAAAAAAGCAGCATCAAATATACTGTTGACTGAAAGATGATCTTATAGCTGCAGCGGTAGTTTTGGATTTGGAAATCTTGTGGTCCCTCCTATTTCTTTTGTAGTTGTCCTGAGAGATCATTCACCTGTTTCATTCTGCCCTCCATTAACCCTCACTATTACCTTTGTAGATAGATCCATTCTGAGTCTTAATCATTTTCTCACAGCTCTACCACTTAAAGTCTCTGCCTTTTAAGAATGAGGATATCATATTTATTTGTGTTTGACATTACAGTAGCAGATACCATGAAAACACATAATTTTTGGTAGGAATTACATGTGAACATTTGAGTGCACAATTTAGTTTTGAGCAACACCCTAGTAAAATAACACTAGGAAAATATTGAGAATAGAACATTAACAAGTATGGAAAATAATTAATCAAACTAACAACTAGTGCAAATATAAACTTCTGAATACATTGAAATGGAATGTATTAGTTTTCCCATGTCTTAGTTTTCCCATGTCTTTCAAAAATAGCTTTGAACATGTATTCAAAAAGTTGCATTAAAATATATTAGTATGTTTGAAAGACAGTTGTGTAATAATTATTTTTTCCTTTACAATTCTAGTATTTGTTTGTTAGAATTCCAAAATTAAAACCTGAAAAAAACTTAAATAATTAATCAATTAACTGATATATAAAACATAAATTTCTTTCTCCTGAGACTGAGTAGCTTTACATTTATTTTAAACCACTGAGTTAATTTGTAACAAAAAAAAAATTTCCTCTTTTTAAAGAGACTAAATATTTCCTGAATCAGCATTAATTTTTTAATTACTTCACTTGATTTGAATCAGTATTTGGGGAATTATTTTTCTAATTATTTTTTTTCAAATTTTATCCATATCTAGTTTGGATATCCCAGTCTTTGTCAGCCTAACCAGTTAATTATTCCTGGAAGTTTGCCATTATTAAAAATTAATTTAGTATTGATTCTTCCATATTTTTTTTAACTGTATGCTTAAATTATGTACATTTAAATTATGTACTACTTTCTTAGTCATTGACTAGAGCCATTAATAGCAAGCATGAGGTTTCTCCTTCATAAATATCATTAAAAATTCCCTCTTTAAATGGAAATAGAGCTTCGTAGAGCTTGTTCTGTCATGACACAATTACAGCTGTTTTCCTGCTCCAGCTCCTGGGGAATGTATATCCATTAAAGAGTCATTAGATAAAAACGCACAATGAACTCCTCAGCAGGAGCAAGAACCCACTCACCAAACCATGGGAGCACTCAAGGCAACAGGCTAAATGCAAATACTTTCTTACTTACTCTCTTTCCTTGACTTTATTGATCTTTCCCTTCTTGCATGCTGATACGGCCTCAGCATACTGACATCAGTACTGGTGGGAGTTAGGTAAACAGTGATACACTGGATTGCAGTGCCTTCAGCTGGATCTGCATTAATAAATTAAAGGGATGAAGATCTACCTGCACACTCAGGCCATCTGGCCCACAGAACAGCCCACATCTATGGTAGGAATTTTTTTTCACCCTGCTGCTTGGTGACTACGTGCACGCTGCCTATTGGAAAAGGACCCTCAGATCCTCCAACTCCCAAGCCATGCTCAGGAATTGCTTGAGAGTAAGCTGGTTGATGCGTGATCCAGTAACATGGGCCATCCTTAGAGTTGATTAGTCTAGACAAACCTATCCCAATGACCAGAAATGTTCCCACGCACCGTTTCATTTACCATTCAAAACCCAGGAAGCTTCACCATATTTGGGGTGAGGGTGACAGCTTGCAAATCCCAAGGTGCTGAAGTGCCCTGCAGAGTCAAGCTGACTTTTTGGTCGGCATGGTTACAAAAATCCCTGCCATTAGTGACTTCGAATTAAAGATAGGAGATTTTATTTTTTGTACACATTTCTTTCTTGAATGGAGATACCTAAATGCTACCCTGGCAGTTCTTGGCTTCACTGCTCTTCCAAAAAAAGTTTCACAGTGACAGTGGTGCAAAGCACTTCAGAGTACCTGAAGAGAAATGGCTAAACTTAAAGACAGGGCCACTGCTTATTGCTTATACTGGCTTTGGGCACTACCATGGGGTTTATATGAGTGAGGGCACATGGCCAAACACGGCATAGACAGTGTCACGCAGGAAAACACCCTTCAAGAAGAGTATTGAATGGCTACTAAATTGCCCCCAATTTTTTTCCATTTTTGCAAGTCCCTTCTTTTACCTTCTGTGAGGAGGACACATCCCTCATCCGAATGGGAGGTAAGTGCAGGTCTGTGAGGCTCCCATGATGTAACAAGGCACTCTAATATGGGAATTTCTCTGTTCAGTTTGTAAGCTTTTATGATAAATCCAGCTGGAGAAATCATGAAGCTGCTAGTTAGCAGCTTACACTTTTCTAATATTCTGCTGGAGTGGTGGTGCAGCCTTCAGAAACTTGACTTTTTCAGCGAACTGATATAATTCAGAAATTAGTCTTGGAAGGTGCAACTCACAAAAAAGAAAACAATTACAACTCCTACAGCTGTTTTCACTTGACTAAGACTCTGTTGTACTCGACAGACATCTTTTTGGTTGACTGAGCTGCAGGTAGGTCTTTAGGTTACCATCTTCAGCTTTCTTCTTGTTTCCACATTTCCTCTAGTTTCTGTGTAAGTAGCTCAAGCTACTCATAAAATCTCAGGCTCATATTTTAGAAATTTGCAAGAGCTAGACCTCTCTTTCTAATTAGATGGTTTGTATTTCTATGTAGAGAGAACTGAGCTCTTTGATATAGAGTTATCCTTTGGTGTTTATTACTATCAGATCTCTGGAGCTTTCTGTTGTCTAAGCTGAAGTTTCAACATAGATAAATGCCATGTTTTATTTTCAAATAAAATAAGAAACAAAAAGAAGGAAATGGTTAAAAGTTTTCTCTGATTGTGAAGTTAAATGGAGTATGTATGCTGGGTTTATTTATATAAAGAACAATGAGAGGGAAAAAAGGAAAGAAAACAATTTATGCAAGAAATTTCTTTGCTTAATCTCTTTGTAGGTTTCTAAATATTTGTTCTCACTTCTCACTCACTTTGCCTTCCCAAAATGGAATGACTTTTTATAATTGTTTTGGAAATAAGATGGCAAAAGTTAAAGCCTTTTAAACTTTATTCTACATCAGTTTACAGTGCAGGGTATCTGACTACAGCTGTTCTCTGGATTTTTATAGTAGATGGCACAAAAGTGTCAACAGGAATTGGTATTGCTATCAGTTTTGCATATAGTCTTTTGTATCTCAGGTTGGTCCTATAGGCTGAAATATTGTGGGTTTTCCTGACAGTAGATTTGCTCACTGATTTTATGGGCAAGATTTACAATGAAGCAGTGGCTATAGGGGATTTCCAGTGTTTGTGAGTGTTCATAATGTAAAAGTCCCAGCTGCAACATAGCTCTGGATCCTATGTCTAGTTTTAAGACAATCTGAGACCCTAGAAATGAACAACACTGACTTTTGTCCTAATAAAAATCCAAGGTATTTTTTCCCCTCATGACATAGTCTTCAAAGTAAACTTGACCCTGGCTATGAAATTCTCTCACGCATTGAGATACCAGCTTTTTGTATCCCATGGACATGGCAGGTTTCTGACTGATGTTTGGTTTAGACATATACACAAAGTGCCTGAGGCACCCGCTGAGCCTAAACAAAGAAGCCTGGGAAAGGTCTCACCATATCTATTGTCTTACACTGACATCGGCCTTTCCATTACAAAGCCTTTCAAGACCAAAAGTAATCAATAATGATGAATGTGGTTTTTCCCTGTGTGCATCTGAGACAGATGGAGAGTCACTGTGGACAACAAAAGCCTGCAGGCAAAGGCCTTGACATGGTTGTTTAAAAACATCCCAAAAAATGTACATAAAAAGATGTACGAACTTTTGTGGATTTGTTTTTACATATTTCCCTGCTTAATGACAGATTTCTTAAGGGAGCAGTAGCTGCATTGCCTGCTTGCCTGAGGATTGGTGTTGTCTCTGAGCAGCATCCGCCTCTCAGAGAAATGACAGAGAGTTTTCCACATGATTTTATCTTTCTGCATCTCCCTTTCTTTCCAAAGTCCCATTTCCCAAGCCTTCCTTACCTCTTTCTACACCTCTCTCCTCTCTTGCTTAGGCTATCTGGTTCAAAACATGCCTGTTTACAGAGGCATCATATAGCTGAAAATAAATGCCTCTGTTAGTTAATCTTGGAAAGAATCTGATTATGGACTATGATGCATTTTAAACTTCTTTAAATATAGCTGTGTTCACTTAGGGTCAGATGGAGGAAGCAGTCCCACAGTGGCATGTCCTCAGAGAGACTGCAGGTATCATTGTGATGATCAGGGCTGTAAGAAAGCAGTTTTGCCAGGGGGCCAGGAGGTTGGCTTCATGTTGTGAGTGGATGCTGCATATACTTTATCCCATCCCTGTCTGCTCACATTTGTTCCACCGGCAGCACATCTGCCCTTTGGCAGAGGTATATACTGGTCTTCTGACAAACGCAAAGAGAAGGAAAATCAAAGCAGACTGGAAATGATCAGAACTTGATTATTTTTCCAGTGTTGGTTTTGTTTTCATTTGCCTCAGTGTTCTCTTGTGATGCCAACAGATGTACAGATGATTAGTTGGAATGGATGATGATGAGTCCTTAGTGAAACCTATAAAAGCATTTACAGTAGCACTCACCTAAGAAAATTAATAAAACTAGGAGCCATGAGCGAACAAACAGAAACACAGACAGGAACCTCTGAAGTTGGATTTGGCCCTCAGTTCCAATGCGATGAGAAAGAAAATTTCCTGTTTAATTGTTAACAACAGAAAGCCCAATGTAAGCACATCAGCAGTTTTTTATTACAACATATTAGTAATTAGTCAGAAACTCTCCTAATACTTTACAATAGTTCAACAGGTTGTGCAGTAGTAGATATAATTAGAAAAATGTTACATGAAGGACACAAGATATCTGAGTGGTTTAATTAGCATATAATTTGGCTACTTGATCTTAAGGTATGACTAGCTTTCCTTCTGAACATATGATCCCCTCCCAATCCACAGGCAATCCTGGCTCTGTAAGCTGCCCCACTGATCACCTAAAAGGATACGTAGTAATACTATCATGCTTTGCTTTTCTGGTCAAAGACACATGCTGTCAGTCATCTGCAACACCTTGGCTAAATTACTGACCATTGTTCCTGTCTGTGCATTGGAGAGGAGAAAAACCCATTGGAGACAAAGTTTGTGATATCCAGTGAATGCTTCTTAATTCCCAGATTCTAATTTACATGAACCCCAGCCATGAGTGTGTTTGCAACCTTTCTCTTCTTTTCATGGTCTTACAACTCCAGAAGGGCCCACATGATCTGTTCACTTCAAGACCCATTTCTCCTACATCATTGGACAGGAGGGCTGGCATTTTTAATAATTTATTCCAATCTTCCCACATGGGGGAGGTGGAGAACTTAAAGGCTTCTGGAATCAGTGGGGCTTCTCTGTTGCAAATGAAGGCATCGTTTAGCTCAGGATCATGCTAATTCCTCCCTGTGGACGGCCTTTGGAAGAAAACAAAAAGGCACACCCAAAGACAGATTGCTTCCTTTACATTAATAACAAAAGTGTTTATTCTAGTAAAAAGTTAAAAGGGAGCAATTAGAGACTTCAGGGAATACGCTGAGTGAAAATGTGTTTTTGTTCATCCTGGAGTACAGATGATTTACTAAATTGCCGTATTTTACTACTTGTGGTCTCCAGTGGCACAGTGACCTTCTTGTGGTAATGCTCCTCTGCCATGCTCTGAAAAACCCGATAACCCCTGTGGCTGCCCCAGGATGCTGCTCGTTACTGGCTGCCCAAGCCTCAGAAATATGCTGAGTGCCTTGTGGAGGGGACTTCTGTGGAAAGTCCCCTGCTGCTTGCAGCTGCTGGGCTGTATATACTGCCCTATCTACAACGTCAGCAAGCATGCCTTGCCTTGCTAAGTGAAGGGATAGGGATGACAAGAGGAAAGTGACCCTAAAAGTAATTCCTATGGTTTATTTGTAGAAATTCTACATTTACAATGTGCCTAAAAAGACTTCATCCAAATCTGTTTGGCAAGCTAGTTAACAGTTCCAGACCAAAAGCTTTATTTATGTATGGGATCTCTAATGATCAGAAAAGATGAAGTAAGCTGGAAAGAACAAGATGGACAAATTAAAATGAACCAATGCAAACTTTACTTTTAAAATAGCTCTTGTTCTATTAATTTATGGGTTTTCCTAAAGCCATGCCTACTCCCCAAGCACAGATATGTGTTTTCATCCTCTTCCTTTCCTCTTCATACACCAAGCTAAGAATTTGCCCTGAGCTCTAGCATCTGAGAGGGATGCCCAGCCAACTGGGGTGGGTATCAAGCAACCCTGACAGCTTTCAGCAATCTCAAAATCTCTTGCTCAAGGCTTGCTTTGCTGGAGTATGAGACATTGTAAGCTCACTGTAGCTTTGCCATTTATGTGTGTGTGTAAGTGCACTACAGCATGTAACAGTGGTAAGGTTGTGGGATGTTACTATACTATCTCTGCTGCATCTGTCCATCTACCTCAAAGCCTCTGTTCCTCTGAAGTCACTGATGTCTTTCAAGGAGATTCAACAATGTTTCTCAACAAAACTGAAGAAAACATTAAGAAACTACTACCCTTGCCCAATTTCAAACTGGTATGGCTGCTAGCGTGGTCCCAGCTGTTTTCATTGTTGTCCACTTTATTTAAACAGAATTAAAAAAAAATAAAATCCACACCTAGCCTAATCTCTGCTATCATTTACAGTTTCCTCTTATCCCTTAAAGACAACAGCTTACAAAGATGAACCCTAAAAAGCCCCTAGTGATAATCAGGTAGAATAACCCATTCTCTCTTCTCCCTTAGATACTTTCCCCCTTTTATTTTTTATTTTTTTCCTTTTCCCTGACCTCAGTCCAAATTTTAAAAATTATATGTTTTGAAGATCAGCAGATTCCTATGTACTGAATAAAGCTGATAAAGCATCAGGCTGATTTCCAGCATTGTAGCCTGCCACTGGATGTCCTTTCCTCCCTGTAGTCAGAGATCTATTGCTCAGCTTTCTGCAGCATGGATGGAGAGGGAGGCAGTAGTTCATATGGAAAAGTAATTGGTCTCTCTTGCAGATCACTAGTTTCATGCTTCTAATAGGACATCTGTCACCAACCAGTTGTAAGTTTCCATCTGAGTTTTAATGCAAAGGGTATCTCCTCCTCTGCAAAAAATATTGCAGTGATCTTTTTTGGAGATAGCTACAGCCTGGGCATCATTAGCAAGAGCCACACCTGAAAGGAAAGTCTACATTTTTGACCAAGCAGAGGTGACAAAGCACTGATGTGGCTAAAGCTGCCACTAAAAGCATCTGTTGTATAAAAAGCAATAAAAAGCTGTAAACTATGAACAGAGAGCAGATGCACTGTCTTGGTTGGCTGGTCAAAGCCCTGCCAGCTTTGAGCTCTTTTCCAAGCCTGTCAGCAGTGTCTCTGTCTTGTGTGGGCTGAGTTTTGGATTTCTTGGCCTCTTGCAATCTAATCCTGCTGAGTCACAGGAACTAGAAACATACAAAGGGACACTGACCTTGGGGTCTGGCCATACCAAGTGTATTCCTACAAAAGATGGGCATTGTGTGAACGATTTCCTCATGGATTTTTCTCAACAATTGCATGAATGTGTTGTATTTTGTCCTGTATTAGGCAGATCTAGGCTGGATGCAAAAAGTTGTGGGCACACTATCTTCTGTGTACTTCCCCTGCGCCTGACTAACAGTCAGTAACTCCAAACTTTTTCTGTGCATCATTAAGTCAACCCTCTTAATTAAACTGCAAACGATCAATGTATTGACTGCCAATGGTAGATGCATCAGTCCAGACTGAAGATGTGGAACCTATTCTTCCTTAGAGATTTGGTTCCCTGAAAAATCAGTGGTGGCAAGAACAAAAAATCTGAAATGAAACTTCTCAATCTGGCTCCACTTCTTCTCAGCTGGCTCACCATTCACAGGAGACAAGGGCTACGTCCATACCGCTGGACTGAACAGCCCCAAGTCTGTTCTTAAAGGCTAGCAAGGAATAAGCCATCTACCACCCCAGTATTACCTTCTCTCTCTCCCCAACACAGAGTGGCTGCAGGAAAACAGCCAGCTGGGAGTGGTCTCTGGGCTCTGCTAACTCCCAAATCACACCTGGGTACTGTGATATTAGGATGTGCCAAAGGCTTGTCAGTATCTATTCTATTAAATTAACAATACAGATGGTCAAACTTTGAGGCCTAGGAACATACCTTATCACTGTAATAAATACACTACAGTAGATACAGACAAGCAGTCCACATTCTGGACAAAAATCTCTGTATTTTCAGCCTACAGTAACTGTTATCTGGTGTCTCAGACTAGAAGCTGCCACATCAACACACAACACAGTTGGGCAGATGTTTGGTCTGAGTTGGACCTGCTTGGTAACTTCCCCTCCATTTAATCTTTCTGCATTTCATCTCCTAGTTCTAACTGTAGCTAAATGCAATGCTTGCAGTCCACAAGGAGTTTAAATTATAATGCTGATACTGAAATTACAGTGTCCATGCTTTAAATTATACTTCCAACTTGGACATTACCTTTTCTTACTGCATCAGGATCACACCCATGGGGCTTTCCCTTTCTACATTTGGTCATTGAGAGAAAATGCTTTCCTTCTGCCTGACCCATGTGATCTGCTGTGAAGAGCAGGATGGTGTAGTCATGTACCAAAGCACAGAACTCTGCGGGTGCCTTCTTGAGTTGTTTTTACTGTACTGAAACTGGCACTGCTCCTATGCTCCAGTGTGATGGGAATTACATTGTGTTTGACAAATTCTGCCTGTTGTAAATTATTTTGTACACCTAAATGAGACCTAAGTAAGGCCTAATAATAGTAAGAGCAAAACCAGTTCCAAAACACTACTAACATAGTGTTTGTAAGTGTAACAGAACTCACCATGCAGTTCTGCTCTTCATCTTGAAGAGACGCCTTACTGGGTGTTTTTCACTAGTCTGACTGTGCACACAGCTCACATGCTCGTTAGAAACTCATTGTACATGGTGTACACTCAATCTAATGTTCATTAATGAATTCCACTGGTGCTCCTTGTCTCTTGTCCTCCATCCCTTGCCCTGCTGATGGTTACTTGTGGGGCAATCCCACCAGAACTCATGGGCCATAGTGTTAACTGAGAGCTGCCAAACAGGCTGTACTTATGAATATTCAGGTGGGAGAAACACCTGCAAATGCAATTTTAGTTTCTATTATACCATAGATTAGTTTTCAAAAACAGTTGTTCAACTGTGTATTGTGCACCACTGAGCTAGTCATGCTACTACATCCTTATGGTGGAAAATGATTGTGCAAGATAGTGGAGCTGGTGCATCTTTTTCTGCTTCTGCATTATAATTCTGAGGATGCAAAACCCTCATGAACTGCACCCACCTCACCTCTTCCTGCCAGAGAAGCCATTCATTGCATTTCCTTCAGCAAGTATTGTGTTGCTGAGGAAATAAGTGATGTCCCTCAGCTATCCTGCTGTGGGGCAGAGCTGACTTTCTTAGGTAGCTTCACATAGCAAATGCTTTTATACCAACATACTTCCAAAATCAGTGTGTCTATCACCTCAGTTGATGATCTTGGCACGAAGACTAAGGACTGAAAAGGTCTGGAAGTCCAAATTTCCGGGAATTGATGAGTTTGAAGGGTTAATTACATAGACGGGGCATGTGTCCAGATTGGAGTTGAGGGTTCTATTTTTCATTTGTCAGTTTTTTGTGTCAGTTGCTGTTTTCACTTTTCCAGCTGTTCTGAGGAAGGCACTCTTGCTGTGCACTGTACTAACAGTCAGGCAAGGACCAACCTGAGTTAGGAGGGAGGCTGTCAAGGTCTCTCCCCCTTCCTCCATCCCAGCTGGTGCGTTGTCCCTTCTTGTGGCATATAAGGCAGTTGCTTTGCTAGGCTGCATGGTCACTCTCCCTTTGCAGCAGTTATATGCATCCCATGTGCTTCAGTTTGGCAGAGCAAATTCAATTCTTTCCTCACTATGTCAGAACAGCCTAGTTGTGATTAGGGTTTTTTGTTTTTTTTTTCCTTAGAGCTTTCTCACAAATCACCCATGGTGAAAAAACAAGGCCATGCATTTCTAAGAAAGTAAAGATGACAAACAAAAATAGATAATCTGTCCTTCAGGTGAGATTTCTCTGCAGTACAATATGTGAGCTACTGGAGCCCTGTGGAGAAAAACAGTATAAATTGCATGGTCAGGGACTTAATAATTCTTAGGTATGAATCATTGCTGTTGGAGTTTCTATGGGAACAGAGAAATAAATGAATATTTAGGCTATTTTCAAATTAATTCTATCAGGAGATCCAAAGATTGTGCAATGTCTAGAAGTATAAAAAGAAATAAATAATTGTATTATTTAGATTTTGCTAGTTACTGTTACTGGGGTTTTTTTGAAAAGTATGGTTTATACAACTTAGTCACAAAACATTTAAACTCAACAGAAGATAAACAGGACATTTGGCTGTAAGTTCAGAACAATGAACTCATAAGGTTTATTTTTATATGCAAGTTCGGCTTGGATGCGTGCCATGTAACACAAAAATCCAGTTACCACTTAATGCCTTTTTTTTTCTCCCTTGAAGTGATGAGGGCATCTGGATCCCATTTTAAATTGCAAACTAGGCTTTTTAGCTTTTTAAAACAATTTGCATAGCTTGAACTAATTAGTGCTTTGGTTGATGTGTAGGCAGTAAAACAACATGACCCCAAGCATGAGAGAGGTGAAGGAGAGTTGCATGAATTTTGGCATTTCTTAACTCTGAGAGCTTGAATTGACTGTGCAAACATTTCAATGCAAGCAGGGTATACACACAGAGGAAGTAATGAAGTAATACTAGAAGGAGACCCCCAGGATAAGCAATGCATGTTTCCCAGCATCGTAAATAAATGTTCACAGACCTTAAATACAGAGCCTAATGTTCTGTTACCTTGAGCAAAGGTAACAGCCTCAGCCAGATTCGTCTGTCCCTCTTGAGTTGAGCTGTTTGCTGCAGTACCTGAAACATGTGGGAGCTCCTGACACCAGAGGTCCAATTTCTGTGACCTGCACTATTTCTGCTGATAGTGGGCTGATGTCCCTCAGTTCTGGCTGGCTGGACCAGCATTGTCCAATGCTCAGCCAATTTCCTCTCAGGTTTTGGAGTGATGTTTTCCTTTCTCCAGTCACACTCAAGTCTCTGCAAGCAACAACTCTCTGGTTATGTTCAAGAATAAATAAAATGTGGTGTCTTATGGCCCAACTACCATTGCAGTGAGTGCTGCAGTTCTATGAAATGAGGGAAACCAGAAGGCAGAGATAATTTCTACTCAAGACAAATCTAGTTTGCATGAAAATGAGGAAACCTGAACTGTACCCTTCCAAATCCAAGTGTCAGATGCATGTCCCTAAAAGAGATGGAATGAATTAAGTTTTGCCCAGATTACAGCACTGTGCAGCACTATGGTGAGCATGATGAGAAGAGATTGCCCTACTAGAGTGCAGTATGACAGACCAGTGAAGTATCTCTGCAGAGCTGTGCAGGAACTCAAAGTCTTGATGAAACATTTTGGTTTCATGATACAGCTTGTTCTGCCAAAGCATTCTGGCATTTCGATCATGCTACCCTTCAACCTTCCACAGCCTGCAATTCTTCACAGACAGCTTAGCTACAATTAGGGCTTTTTTCAGAAGATGACAAAATGCATTCCCTGAATCCCAGGCACTGAGGAATGACTGTTGCTTGAAGAAAATGATGCTGGATTTTTTTAAACTTGGACAAAACCATCTTTGTTCACAGAAATAGATAAAATTATTTACCTAAAATGTTCTGAAACATTTTTCTTTGATGCAGATACCTGCTTGGCATCTGGAAATGATGAGACCCTGCCATGACAGTCAAGGGATGAAGGGGCTGGGGAGCAGCTCTGCAGCAAAGCCTCAAGGTGGTTGTGGGTAACCAGCTGAACATGAGCCTGTGGTGTGCCCAGACAGCAAAGGCAGTCAGCAGCTCCTGACCTGTGTGATCAGGGCTATGGCTCAAAGATCAAGGGAAGGGATTGTTCTCCTTTGTGTGGCAATCGTCAGACCACATCTAGATAACTGAGTCCAGTTTTGGGACCTGGCACAGGAAAGACATAGAGAAACAGGAGGGAGCTCAAGGAAGGGCTCCCAAGCTGGTGGGGCTGGAGCACCTGCCCCATGAACAGAGATTGGGAAAGGTGGTCAGGGTCAGCCTGGAGAAGGGATGGCTTTGGTGCATTTGACAGTCCCCAGCACTGGCAAAGCATCATGGAAGAGATGGAGTGGGGCTCCTCATAGTGCTACATGGTGGGAGGGCAAGAAGCAATGGCCAGAAGTTGGAATGAGAGAGGCTGAATATAGGGAGAAAGTTCCCCCATGAGGAAGTGAAGCAGGTTACTCAGTGTGTGCTGCCTCCACCCCCAGAGGGTTTCAAGCCCCAACTGGTCCGAGCCCTGAGCCTGGTCTGCCCCCAGTGTTGGCCCTGCTTTGGGCAGGAGGGTAGACTGGGTCTCTCCCAGCCTCATTTAGTCTGTTGTCTTCTGATCTTAATTAACTGAAAATGGGATCCTGCTCTAAACACACTTAACAAGTGGTAGTGCTGCCAATGCTGTCTACAGCAGTTGCACTGAACCGAAGATCAGACTGCTCTCTTTGCAAATGTGATGGACAGCATCCAACCAGCAAATGGCAGGCCACCTTACTCTTTCCTTTTCTCTTTTAAAAGGTATTTGAGACGCTCTTGAGGTCTGTATAAGTCTTTCAGATAGAAACCTAACAATCCACGTTCATCTGTAAAATCCATATATGGATTTAAATAACCCATCTCAGGTCAACACAATGTTACATTTTACTATATGCTATTTGATACAGATTATATTTGTAAATTGAGAAATACTGTAGCAGCCTTTGCCAGGGCTGAACAATCCAAGAAATATTAAGTTTCAGCTCGATTCAGATGTGACCACTGAAGCTGAAGCCACAGTCTTGCATACCATCCAGCTTTTCTTGGTATCTATCACTGTTACTAATTGTTATGACAGCTACATTATTTGTGAGGTAACGGAACATTACAAAATGAAGCAGGGCTGTTTAAAGTATCAAAATTCCCTTATTGTGTAAACTTTTGTCTTAGGTTTCACTTTTTTTTGGGTCATCCAGCATGTACATTTGTATACTATAGACATGACAAATCTGTATATTAATCTTTGTGACCTCTGTTTGCCCTGGCTCATGCGATCTCAGTATTTTTATGGCAAAAAAATAACAGAAGACTCAAAGTAGAAAATTTAAGGCATTTACTGTGTTTATAAATCTCACTATGGGCCTGCTCTGGTAATTCCTTTACTTGGTTAAATTTTCATTATTCATCTGAAGACTGTTGCTGAACTGTAACATTGGACGTAGGGGAAGATTTGTAACATTAGGCCCCAGTGAGATGTTAAAGTTAGCAGCAATCACCCTTGTCTTCCATCAAGTGGAGGAAGTCATGGGAACAAAACAAAAAGTTTTTGTGGAAATGATTACATCAGCTGCATCTGCTGGGGAAAGCCAGAGCATCACACAGAGAAGCTGCAGGTGTGCTGGGGCAGGAGGGGGCTGGAAACAGCCCTGTGCCCAAGTGAGAGGCAAAGGGCCAGGTGAGACCAGGTGGAGGAGCCTGGGCTCAGCTCTACTGAAAGGAGATCAGGTGCAACAATGCAGGGCACCTGGGGGAAGATCTAGTGGGAAAAGAGGCAGCAGTGGGGATCAGTATGAAAGCAGCATAGTTTTTAAGAACTCTTCTTCACATAGCCCATAATGTCATTGCATGTAGTGCTTTATTATTCTTATTCCATTATTATTATTATTGTTATTATTTGTTTGATTATTGCTTTTAGTTTGATACTAAACAAACAAGCATTAACCAAAAAGACACCTTCAAAGCCTGGGTGCTCTGCTCCCCTCCTGGGGAAGACCCTTAATCTCCCTTCTCTCCCCATCAGCACCATCCAGAAGTCAATGAAGGCTTTCAGTGCCTCTGCCTTAGGAGGTAATGGATAATTAGGAATGGCCTGTGTGTATTAACAACTCTGCAGCCCATGCCCAGCCCCAGGAGGGGATGCAATAGCAGCAGCTTCAGGACATCCAGCCAGGGCTGCAGAAGGGGAGAGGGCACTGGCAAGAGTGGTTAGTGCTGGGGGGTTGAAGAAGGAATCTGGCGCCATCTGTAACTCCCAACCTGGTCATTCCTGGAAAGCCTGAGAACAACTCCTCATCCTCGCTTGCTCTCCTGGGAAATAAAACAAGTCTCAAATCTGGCTTAACATATTTTCCTAGGCAGAACCATAAGAAAACAAAACAGATTTATTTGGAACAATTAGGTTCACTTTAGCTGTCGCTTATCTGTGAGAGAATGCAGTAAATCAGATTAATCTGAGGAAAGAGGAGACATTATGCACTCTGCTGTTGTTTGTTTGGTTTAGAAGAGTAGTAGATGTTGCTAGATGCCTTCAAGTTTCAATTTTTAAATCTGTTGCCAAAGGGTGGGAAGATGTGCAAGAGCCAGCATGACCAATGTGATCACTGTTGGCTATTTAATTTCCATTCTCCATATTCTCCCCACTTTTGAGCTCGTTATCTCCATTAGGAGCACCTTATGCATACTGCCAATGTTTCTGTAGTTTTGAAAAAAATTACATTTTTGGCACATAAGAATGTCAAACTAGACACAGAACTCACCTGATTAATGTATTTGTATAATATGTAATTTTGCAGATTGTGCAGGAGATTACAATTCAATAAGGCAGGTGTCTTTTCTCTTTTAACCTCTTGTGCCACAAGGATAAATTCTCATGAATTTTCTTGACTCTCCTGAATAAAATTAATTACTTTTTAAAACCTTATCTCTGGGAGATCTAATTACCTCTTTACCTGTGCTGCTGACATATTCCTAATCCTAATCTGATGTTGATCCAAACGATTTCAGAATATGTATTTCTTTTTCCTCAAAAACCTGCTGCCTCTCTAAGAGAGATTTGAAGAACAATGGCTCAGAAGCCCTTATTTCTAACTTTCTGAGCTGCCCTGAAATTCAAGAGCAGACTGATGCCAAGGAACAGCAAACTCTGTGTGAATAAGGGATGTGGTGCCATAGGGGTGATTGAGGGTATGAGATGCATTCATCTGTATGCCAAAACTAGGAATGGAAGTGGTCCCCTGCACTGCCTGCTGTGGTGGGTAGAAGAGAGGTGATGTAACAGAGGTTTAGAAGCACTGCTTTATCAGCTAATTTCTTGTGGCATGGATTGCCAGTCTTGCAGCCCACAATGAATTTAACAAACATCTGGGTCTGGCACAGGCCTTTGCAAGTGCTCAAGAAATTTTAGTGCACTTACACTGCAGATTTACAATGGAGCTTGGAATTAGGCTGTGCTTGCATTTTCAGGTTTGCTGAAACTTGCCATTATTGTAGAAGGAAGCAATAGAAAGGGGGGAAAACAAGAATCATTAGGAGAAACAAAGGGGTTCCTTGTGTGAGAGAGCACTCCATTAGCTAAAGACAGCCAGCCACACTAATTCTTGGGGAGAGAAGGAGCAGCAGAGGTGACTGGAGCACTGTCAATCCAAATAGGAAACACATGCGGCACTTAGTACTTTATGCAGTGTAGGAGCCATTGCAGGAAGGTTCTGATGGTGTGAGACCTTTCTTAGGCCTGTGCATATTTAATAAATGCTACAGAACCAAGTGGTGATGTTACTTACTTCTTCGTGCAGACCTCATTGTCCCTATCAGGGGTTGCAATAACTTACATGTAAATAGACATCTGGAGTAGAAGTTCAGGTTATTTCCTCTGAAAGGAACCAGTTTTACATGTATCAGGTACATTCTGCAGACTGGACTGATACGTGTAAGTTGGGTCAGGTTACTTTGAATCACCTTACTGCTCTGGACCACAGGAGCCTTCCGGGCACAGCCTTTGTGCTGTGGAGTGATTAGCCCACATGAGTTAGGAGGTCAAAATCTGAAGCAGTGAATTAAGCTCTTGCTTCAAATGGAGTTTGTTACCATCTTTTTGCAAATACATTATTTTTCTCTCAAAGAAACTTATGAACTGTATGATTTGAAATCTCTACAGTGATGTCTGATCTCCAGTAATACTTTCTCTCATTTTGTCCTGTGGTGGAGAGGCTGTGCCAGCCATCTCATTCAGCACAGCAATAGAGCCCTGCAAAGCTTTATTAACAGCTTTCAAATGTTACTGGCTTCTAGGTCTGACAGACAGTACGTTGCCACAAGCGCAGTGATGGCTGACATCTGGCAGGCACATCGTGAATGACCTGGGTTTGTGAGCTCCTCTTCTAACACTACAATTGAGTAGGTGATACCAGAGAAAAAGAACAAGACTGGTGCTATAATCTTGCACATAATTAGTATAAAAATCCTTATTTGTGATGTTCAGAAACACTGAATTTCTTGCCTTTCCAGGAGAGAGATGCTTTCAGTCTGATAGAAAAAAATAGATAGCTTTATCTTTTCCTTGCACCAGCATGCAAAGAAATTGTTTTGAAAAAGAAAAGCTAATTAAAAACTGTTAATACAATCTTCACAGCTGAGTCACGTTCCCAGGTTCCTCATGCTCTTCCTGTTGTGTCAAACAACAGACATCTGACTCAAGAATGAGGGTGCTGCTCCTTGGGCCAGGCACCTGAGTGCTGCGTGTTGTGCTTTTCATTATCACAATGCTTGAGACCCTTTTCTCATTTAGCCCCGAGCCTTGATTTCTTTGCAGAACATTTTGCTTTTTTTTCCCCCTCCAGTTTCCTAAAATATTTCCTCTGTCTTCTTGCTAATGAGAGTCTTGGAACTGTGAGGATCCTGGAGAATTGATAAGTGCAAGTTGTTATAACTTGAATTGCCAGTGTTTAGAAGCAAAGCTGGGGAGAGCACAGATCAGAGGAAGCCTATATTTGCCTGCAGATGGAATATGGAAATAAAAAAAAAAAGAATTTTGTTTGGAAGAGTAGCAGAATGACCAGAACTCAATACCAGTGCTTCTGTAAAAGGTGTGTGAAATATTGTGACCAGATGTGTATCTGTATTTATGTTTAATGGATAAAAATGCTACCATCTGCTCATATGAAGATGCTTAAAACTCACCTGCTTACACTGGAGAAAATTTGTTTTGCCAGTATGGGATTAACATACTTATTGATTGGTAGCTCTTTTTGGATGTTGATTTGTTTTGTTTGCATTTTTTTTCAATATCAATTTAAGATAGTAGAGTCATCAAAAATAACAGTGTAGTTATTTGACAGTTAACCATTTGTGTTGAAGTTCAACATGAGAGCCAGATAAATCATAAGAAGTCATTCCACTTAGATTCTGGTTCAAGTACTACAGCTTGTGTTGTTGATATTGAAATACCTTCCTAGTATGTCACATGAGCTGTCACAGTTTTATGTGGGGACAGATCACAATTTCACACTATTTCTGTTCAACACTCTATAGTGCAATACCTATCAAATTTTTAATTTCTATCTTTTATAAATTTGACACAAGAAAACATGACTTTATAGATGAATCTTGTACTATAAAATCCTTAATAGAAGATAACCAGTGTCTTTGTTTCTGTGGCTTTCTCATTTTCTAAGGAATAAAGATTGGAATTATTTAATTCCTTTATAAAACGTATTTTCCTGCTAATCCAATTTCCATGGAAGTATCACATTTAGATGTAAAACAAAAGAGAGGCAATCCAAAATGGATTAGGAAACATAAATATTCCCAGAGACCATGAAATCCCAGTCTGTCAGGGAGGGTGGACAAAGGCGCATGGTAATGCACAAATACTCATCTTCTGCACTAGAGACCTGATGTGCTGGAAAGCTAATGGGATTGATGCAAAAGGGCAATGTGGAAAGAACTGGCCTAGTTCCTGCAACCATTATATGTATTTGATGTGCAGTGACATTATACTTGCGCAAATAAATTATTTCAGTTGGTCTGAGGGGGTCAGCAGAGAAATTCCTATGGCTAGACGTGGATTGTTTTATAACACCTTAAGTACCTCTTTTATTTGTTTGGGATCTTTTTCAATTCCTGTTCTTTTTCATCTGTGAAAGTGGTACTAGATTACAGTGCTCAGGGTTCAGCTGCTCCTAGATCTGGCTGACAGATGACACTTTCGCACAAGGGCAGAGAATCACTCATTCTGCATCTACAGTGGTTTTTCATTTTTGATGGCAGGAAAGGGCTGTCTTCCATGAATAACATCATGGTTATGATTAAATTGTTCTTTAGGCGCTGTCACAGCCTGAGCTGGTCCTTTAAAAGATTTGGGTTAAACTTTCCCTACGTAGTGTCTTTAGCCTCAACAGGAAGGAAATGAGAATTTAGGAATCAATATCCATATCTATATAGTGACTGGTGTAAACATGTTTTAATTTGCAGTCATGGTATGTGTGTGGTTGTATGTCTGAAAAAAAATGTTTTATTTGCCAAATTATTTTTTTAAATATATGTACCATTTTTCTAAACCAGAAGTAATAGGTCAATGTCCATAATGACTATCAAAAAGACATTTCCTAATATATTTATAGCATTACTCACAACTGCTAACATAAAAATCTAGCTCACTGCAAAACCTGACAAAAAAGAACTTTTTTGGCAAGCAGGAGCCCAGCCTTGAGTATTTTGTTCTCTTATTTGTATCTCTGAAGACCTAAATCTGTAGTTACTGGGAGTGCTTTCTGCACAGAGCCCTCCTCCAGTACTTGTGTATTCCTCAAGTATCCTTGAGTCTTCACAGGAGTCTTTCTCAAAGGATGTTTGTTCTTCCACGTCCACCCCCCAAGCAGATCAGCCTGCAGCTACACAGACTGTGTATTACACTTTGATTTTGTTCACTTCCAATATTTGTCATTCACTCTGCTTCGACTAATTTTTTCTTATTTTTCACGTACAAAAGAGTTTCACATTGTAGGATAACATTCAATTTAGACTGAGACATGAGAGTAAGAGGGCAAAAGAACCATAAGCCTCTGTGAGACTTCAGCCAGCCAGGACTGTGGTCGATAGTAGAGACAAGATTTTAGCCTCTTGTGATATGCACAGAAAGTTTTATATTTCTGTCCTTTTAAGTTTGCTTTAATATGCACCTGATGAAACTAGGCTATGGGCTCTACTAATTCTAATTACTTTGCAGTCAGTTAGAGGGAGAAAATATTTACAATAGTGATAAAGTTGAGCTTTCTGTTTAGGTCAGTTGCTCCAGAGAAGTGAACGTTCTCTTGTTTTGAAGGAAATTGCTCAAATTTAAAGGTATTAAATGTTTAATCATTTGTTACTTGTCTCATTTGCAAATACTACTGATGGTTATGTTTATTTAAACTGACTCTGAGAAATGAGAAGTGGTTGAAAATCTCTTAAAGTTTTTCTGAAGATAAAGAACTCATGAATTGTCTTGTAATATTTTTTTCCACCTGAGCTGAACTGCTAAACCTGATGTTTGACAAACAAGTTAGTCAAAGAGGGCAGCTAGCTTCTATCTGTTGTTGATTGGAATTTCTATACAGTGGATGAAATTTTGCTGTCCTTTATGAAGAAAAAGACATTTGGAAAGTATAAGCAAAGTCATCTGGGTGTCTGCTGTAAAACTGGAGTGAGAACAGAATGGATGATTTTCACAGAACTATTTGGCCCATGATACACAGGATAAAAGCAGAAACAACAATAACTTTGGATAGCTTTATCTCATCTAAGAGCAATGGGGAGAAGGGAAGACAGGAACTGCTGACCCTACGTGCAAGCAGCAGTCCTGACTCCTTTTTACTGAGTCCTGCCAGTTGTGTTAGAGATCAATACATAATAGAAATCACATAAAAATGCATGTCACTGTAGTATATTGTATTGAGGGGATTCTCTTTTGAATTTAACATTAAGCCAGCTGTAGCAGTTGGTGAGGTTTTTTTTACTTCCTTTTGTTTGTTCACATTAGGGATGAATGCTGTAAAGTAGCCATTGTGCTTTAATTATTGGTCTGTCACTCTTTATTTTCAATTTTCTTCTTAAAAATCAGTTTTGAAAAATTACCGCTATTCCATGGTAGTGTTAACTAGAGTAGTTGGTAATCACCTCACTTCTGAGAACCAGTGGATCTCAGGAACTGTGAATGCTAACGAACAGAGAAAAACATCTATTTTTATGGAAAAAACCTGCCCTAAAGACTGTTGAAATTAAAGGTTTCAATAATTTCCCACCTCTTTAGATCATGTTCTGATAATGTGGGCACTGGTCTCCAGAGGCAGCAGGTGAGCTCTGTCCCTTGAGAAGGATGGAATAATGCTTTCTCAGTCTGGTCTGTATGTTCATGGCCAAGGCCAAAGTGATGTGTCTCTGAATGCGGAGCTCCCTTTCTCTCTCCACCTCTGCACTAGGCATTACAACTTGCTACCAGCTGCAACCAGGTCTTGGCACATAAATGAGTGCAGTGGGGTGGTTTTTTCACCCCTGCTCTAAGTTACCTATATGTGTGGGCATTGGGACTGCACAGACTATTCCTGCCTTGCACCTGGCTGCTTTGGAGCACAGGTAGAGCAGAGACTGAGCTGTTTGTGCCCATCCTCATAGTCAACTTCTTCAGTTTATTCTATTTCCAACATTATGTTGAAATTTGATATCATCTGAAGAAAACAGGATTTAGTAATATCTCCTCTACTTCCTCTCCCTCTTTCTAAACACGTAATTTCTCAGGACAGATTCAGATAGATTTGGAGCCCTAGAACTGCTTATACAAGTCTAAGTGAGTGACTTCACTCCTTCATTTTCCCAAGGGAACAAACTGATAAAAGAATATGTTTCAGTGTTTTATTGCATTTGTCATTCGCATTAACGATGTGTTTTTCCTCTGTGTAAAACTAATGGTTCCCATGGTGCTTTTTCCTGGTGTTCTTGGCAAAATGTTCCTCCCTCTGTTGTGCAAGTTGTGTTCATACTGAGTTGTTGTGTTCTTCTCCAGGAAATAACTCTATCTGTGCTGTGCATGTGCAGTCTGCTAATATATAGTGGAAACTTACAGGAAGAAGGAGACAAGATAGATTTAAGACTTACTAACTTAGTAGAAAAAAAATTTCCAAGATGTAATGCAAAAGTACACAAACATATTGAAGCAGGACTTGTGACTGGATTAGAGTAAAAACAAAACACGCAATGTGTGTATTGTTCTGGTTCCAGCAGGTAGTTCACAGACATAAATGCTGGTACCAAAAATAGTCAAGTTCAGTGTTACTTTATATAGCCACCTAATATGCTACCTTTCCTTAACATGCCCTCAAATTGAAATGCAGCAATTTCTCTTCCAGCCATTCTGTATTTTGCTATGTGTTCCAAGTTTCCTGGGATCTAATCATCACTTTTCAGCTGTGCACTGCTTGTTGTAGTTACGACTGCTGCAGCTCTTGCTGCATGGCTCTATTCATGCAGGTGCCAGCTATTTGTTCAAAAGCACTTGATGTACTTTGTCCACTTGCCTTTGGCCACTAAACACATATGCATATAGCAACCAGTTTGCTCAGCTGCATTCTAGCCTCTCTCTATCTCTCCTGAAAATTTGCTGTGTGACAGAAAAAGAAGTACAAATCAAGCATGTCAAGCACGGAAACAAGGAATGCTATTTAAAAAAAAAGATCATGCTCCTGGAGAGTCAGTTATTCTGAGAATCATGCTTACCTTTCCCTTCTACATATGGATTAAAAAAATAATTAAAGTCACCAGTGATATGAGTTAGCATTGAACAGCACAACGTAGCCCAAAAAGGCACTGACAATTATTTCTGTCTTAAAAAGAAAACAAAAAAACACCCCATAAAACCAACCCAAAACAACCAAATAAACAAACAAAAGAAACAACAAAACATGCTGTGAATTGTTTAAGTGTTTGGGAAAAATTTTTACTTCTGTCCAGGTTTATAAAATCTAGTTCATTGTGTTTAATCACACTGTTTTTAATTTTGAGTAATACAGTTTAAAAAGATGAGACAATAATCACTGTGAAAGCAATTTTAGCAAAAGTTTCTAGCCTTGGGAGACTTTCTTAATGGTTAGAGTTTGCTATATAATTAAGCATTTGGCACATACCAGGTTTCACTTACAAAACACTTTGTACCTTCTCTCATTGTTTTAAGAAGACAACTTGCCGGTTTGAGATCCATCCTGTGGATGGATAAAGCCAAAGCTATGCTTTTGTCTGTTATCTGATTTTGCACTTGAAGGGATACTTTTTTAGCCATTTTGAATATAAATGCATGTTGAATAGGCTGAGAAACAGGAAATCCACACAAGTCTTCAGCAGTCCTATAAATACTGATATACTCTGAACGGTATGTCTGTTCCCATGTCTGGAAGACAAAGATAGAGAAAGATCCTTTTATTGCTCAAGTATTTTCCTTTTTCTGGTTTCTATTTTCCTGATTGAAATCAATATTTCAGGGCTAGTGGATGAGGATGTCTGCTGTTGTTGCCTAAAATGCTGACGTTGGCAATCAATATATTTAGCTTGGAGCATTTGTGATGTCAATTACTATGATAATACTGCAGAATTTACTGCCTGCAAAATGTCTGGGTTATTGGGTTAGAGTTCCCCTGCAACCTTATCTTTCCCGCTTTCTCTCTTTTTATACTTTGTAACTGCTGGGGACTCCGAACCCTCGAGCAAAACGGTGCTAAGCAATTATTTTATTAGGACTGGGTGAACGATGGATTGTGTTTTGTTTTCTAATTTGTTGATCATTTTGTAAATACAGAGGGACAAGCAAGCTGTTCTGAATAATATGTTTCACTTCAACTGAAAGCACTTTGTTCTGATGTTTTAGAATCTTTTCAGGCAGACTGAAGATTTCTAATAACAGTAAGGTAAAGATTGCCACCAAGTTATTACATACTGCAGAAACAGGACACCTTTTTGTAGAAAACACTGAAACACTTATTCTTTTCATTGTGGTCTGTAACTGAAGTGAACAATTTGATTGTACCTAAATGAGTTCAGTTTCAGTGATTGAACTTCTTTTTTTCTCTGAAAATGATTTCATTTAAGAAATAACTCATAGTCCAGGATTTTAACTTTAGTAATATCCAAGTACTTTCAAAATGGCAATTTTATTCCTTCTGCTCGTTGTTTTCTTCAAAATCCCTAGTCTGGGGGGTTTTCCCGCTCTTGCTTCAAGAGAATAGGATTAGACACCATCGTTCCTGGCAGCACTGGTGCTTTCTCTCTGTTAGAAATCAGTTGGTTGCTGAGCTTCTCCACCAAACTACCCAGATGTGGTGGAGACCTTGGCCTTGACGGCAGATTGATCCTTGTGACCATAAAGGCTCCCAACAGAACTGAGAGATTATTGACCTCAGTCCAGAGCTTCAGTAAAGTCTGTCAGACTCTGTAGAGCATAACAGTAGATAGAACATTATAAATGATGCCCTTCTATTCATAGGGCAGTCTTGTACTGGAGCATCTAATCTTGTTAAAGAAAATTAGGTCTGTCTTGGGGTTTTAAAACCTGTCTGTGGGTCTCTGGCCCACAAGCTGTCAATCAACCAAAACCTGTCACAAAGGATCGCAAAGACCATAAATTACTAAAGAATGACAGCTATTGTACATGACTGTATTGCCTTCAGATCTGCCCAAATCCGCATTTTTTGCAAATCAAAAGGAGTCTGTGGTTAACAGAATAAATGCTTTGTCTGACAGACTATTGAAGACAATTGTGAGTATTGATATTATTTGTTTCATATGGTGTTTTTTCTTTCAGAAAGAGCAAAGTTCGCTAAAATTGAAACTGCAAAAAGTATTATTCATGTGTGCTTGTATCAGTTGAAAAGTTTATTCCTCGGTCCTGTAATCACCAGTACCTTTGCACACATATGGCACTGTTTAAAGGGTTTTCAAATGCTTCTTGTAATGCTGAACAAGCAAGGTCTGGCCTGAAGCCCTTCAAGGCTATTGAGAGCTTTTCCATTGACTTCAATGGGCTTTGGTTTAGGACATTAGTGAATTTAGTCTCTCAAAACCACTTGGACTATTGTTATCCTCATATACCAGTAGAAAATTGAGACAAAAAAGTGAAATGACATGCTGTCAGTCACACAACAAGTTGGCAAAGACAGTATAAGAACTCAGTGCTTTTGCTACCAGTCCAGTTATTGAACAATCACTGCTCTCCAAAAAGAACCAAAACACAAAAACTCCAGAAAAGGTATGAAAACCAGAGATTTTATTATTATTATTTTTTAATTTTTTTAAATGCTGGTGAAATAACCCTATGAATGGCTTGAGACTAAAGAGAAAAACTTTCATTACATGTAGGCTGTCCTAGCTAATGATATCTCAGGTATGCCCTGAGCTTCCTGGTGCTTATGATCTTGCTGGGAATATTACTCACACAGAATGCAGCAATGGGATCCTCCCTCCTATGGCCTGTGCTGAAGTTTCTTGGTGCTGATGTGGATCTTGTTGGCAGCCATGAGTCAGACTCACCAGCTGTGCTTGTGTGCTCTGAAGGTGTCCAGACAGAATACAGTAACAGACAGATTCCAGGAAAACATTTGTTAGATGATGCATTCAGGGAAAACAAATATTGACAACAGCAGCCCATGTGCCTGCTTCTATCCCCTATGGCTTACCTTTGCCTGACACTGGTGAAGGCATTCCCACTTTGCACACTCCTGTAATGTCCCCTTTTTAACTTCATAGTCCATTCCCATCGGAAGAAATCCCTGTGTAAAGGAGTATCAGGGTGCAGGCAGCCTCTCAGGCAGGAGACATTTTGGGAGCTAGCAGCCTGCCTTGCAGTGATGCTGCCTTCCTCTTGTGTCCCTTCTACAACAATGGGATGGAGGAAAGACCCTTCTCAGAGCTATCCTCCACCAGGAGATCTCTTCAGAGATCCATGTGTTTCTTGTGATGTATTTGTGATAGTCCTAGCAGCCTTTGTTGTAATTTGATAATTCACAATCTGTACTTCATTGTTTGATTTTTTTTTCCCCCACCCTGTGGCTTTATATATTTGGTTTCTGTCTTTAGCCTGGGGAATGGAACCCACTGCTCACTAGTGGCATGCCCTGGTAGATCTACAAGCTTTGTGTCCCCTGCAATACATAAGGATGCTGTTCCCCTCTGAAATTCATGTGCTTTTTGCCTTTTTGTTTGTTCGTTTGTTTTGTGTGAAGAGTAAAATGTTTTCAACTCCATGACTTTTTTTAGATTGTCAGGCCCAGGCTAAGCAAATAACAGAGGAAGAAAGCTTTCTTTTCATTGGATCTCTTTCAAGCCCAAGTGGTCATATACACAATGAATCTTTTCCAATCTGGAAAGAAAAAAAAAGGTGGTTTCTGATAACAGCACTTTGTAGGTTGCTCTGGGAGTGCTTCTTAGCTGTTCTCTGAGTTGAGGAAAGATTCCTGTCTTTTCCATGCTGATAGAGATGGCCCTGCCAGTGCTGGCTGTATGTACTAGTCAGGTTTGTCAAAGGAGAAGAGAAAGCATACACAGCCAAAGGCTACAAAACCCAGGAGCTTATTCACCTTTTTTCCTTGACCTTCATACTGATTTGATTTGAGGCTACCTCATCACTATATTGAACGTGATTTACATGGTTCATTAATTAATAAGCCAAAATTATATTAAGAAGCCATGAGTGCATGGTTAACTAATAGGTCTGTCAAGTTCTCACTGAAGTCTTCAGGGATAATGCCCAAGGGGGAGAACTTCGATTAAGTCCATTCATATCAACTGCCACTACCTAAAAGGTATGACTTAACTGATGAGTGGTAATTGGTTACAAGCCACTGTGACCAGCTCCTAAATTTGGCAAAGAAAAGGAAGCTCTGAATTCTGCTGACCTGGAAGGCCTTGGCAAAAACTGTCAAAGACTTGAGAGCACAATCTTCAGCTTTGTCTGATATTTTGTGTGTATCCGAGCTGCAATGTTGAGAAAGCTCTAGAAGGCAAGAGACTTTACTTAAATATTGTAGGAAGAAAAGCTTAATGTGTGCTTGTGTGGGAACATAACAGATGCTGAGATCTGAACAAAAAAAAAGCCTAGATAACAACAGCTAGACATAAAACTAACACAAGGTCTGCAGGGCGACTGGCTAACCAAGAATATCAGTGTTTTCACTAAAAGTCTTTTATTTCCTGGTCATTGCTGCAGTTTCAATCGAAATCACAGGCAAACTCTGAATGACAGTCCCATTTCTGCAAATAGAGAGTAGTAATTGGAAACTGTTCTCCTGGAAAACCATTTAATTCCTGGTGAATCAGATAAATATTTGTACCTTTTTTTGAAGTGCTTTGTCTGGTCTAGGGAATGAATAAAGAAGAAATAATCCTGCATTTGCCCCCTCTCTCTGAATGGCTGTCATTTAAAAGGGTGATGACTACAGACTGTGCTTTTAGAGTAGGTTTGTATAGATAACTGCAGACTAATATTTAGAGCAGGTCCATAAAGTGGACAGCCACTTTATTCTATTGAACATATGTACTAAAAATATCACTTAAAGAAAATATTATTGGATACATCCTTTTCACTGTTGTCACATTTATGTATTTTTGAATAGTCATAGAAAAATATAGAAGTTTGTTCCTCAATGTTTTTTATTCTCTTAAGATATTTGTAGCTGTTGTCATAAATGGATCCAGGTATGGTGTTCTCTCAGGTGATGTTTTAGATCCAGTTGCTTGAAGTATCAGCA
The DNA here is from genome assembly GCA_013396755.1 of Sclerurus mexicanus. Classification (NCBI taxonomy): domain Eukaryota; kingdom Metazoa; phylum Chordata; class Aves; order Passeriformes; family Furnariidae; genus Sclerurus; species Sclerurus mexicanus. The sequence continues at coordinate 265,684 of VWZF01005544.1, read as the reverse complement.
ATATGGGTGTCAAACCTGTGTTTTAATATAAAGACATTCTCTGGCTACACCTGCCTTCACAGATGTAATGTTAGGCCCCACAAATCGGACCAGCCTGTGAATTTCCCCAATTTACATTGTCCCAAATGCAACTTTTCCCTGATACTATTAAATTGAACAACAATAACAAAAAGCAATCCAAATTCTTCTATTAAGTTACTATCTAGGCCAAAGGCATTTCATTTCTCAGTGATTTGAAAGCCCTTAATGATTTCAAGATTTAAAATGCCTTACCCACTGCTCCCTTAAATGTTAGAGCTGAGTTCCAGATCTATGTCAGGTCTTTAAAGTACTTCTTATACAGAAAGATATGTTATTATTAAGATTAATCAGGTCATTATGTGTTTCAATTCCCAAACAGAGCAAGAAGTCTCTATATCAGTACCATGTGACCAAGCCTTTGTTCTTTTAGCAGCACTGGGATCAATGATATTTCACAGATTCATAGAATCATAAAAGGGTAGGAGTTGCAAGGGGCCTTAAAGATCACTACTTCAGATTTCCCTGCCATTGGCAGAGACACCTTCGACTAAACCAGTTTTTCTCAACATTTTCTCTAACCTGGTCTTGTAGACTTCCAGTGATGGGGAATCCACAGTTTCTCTGGGAACCTGTTCCTGTGTCTCACCATCCTCATTGTAAAAATTTTTTCCCTATTATCTAATCTATATCTACCTCCTTTCAGGCCTTAGTAAAAAGTCTCTCTCCATCTTTCTTATAAAATTGCTGTTAGGAATTTAAGGGCTGCAGTGAGGTCTCCCTGGAGCCTTGTATTCTCCTGGCTGAACAACCCCAACTCTCTCAGCCTGTCCTCATAGGAGGGGTGCGCCAGCCCTCTAATCATCTTTGTGGCCCTCCTCTGGACTAAGTCCAGCAGATCCATGTCCTTCCTATGTTAGGGACTCTAGATTTCAATGCAGCATGCCAGGTTGGGTCTCCCAAGAGTGGAGCAGATGTGCAGAGTACCCTCCCTTGTGGGGGGAGACTGCTGGCCACTCTGCTTTTAATGCAACCTGGGACACCTTAGGTTTTCTGGGCTGCAACCAGATATTGCTGGCTAATGTTGCACTTCTCATCAACCAACATCCCCATGTCCTTCTCCGGGCTGCTCTGAATCCATTGCAGTAGTAAAAGAAGCCTGGAGAAGAGATAGAAAGCAACATGAATAATTTCCAGCAATTGTACTGAAAGCTGAGCAGACTTCAGTTGTTTTGAGTCAGTAAGATTAGCTAAGTTAAAATGTTCATCTCCTCTTACTTTGATTTACCACCATTCACGCTGCAGACTGAATTGTATTTGCTCTGTGAGCATCATTTTGTGTGATGGGGCAAATACATCTTAACACTGCCAAAGAAATTGCTCAAAAGGCATTATATTGCTTGCTTGATGTTTAACACTTCACAGTACTAGATGTTATGAACACAAAATAAATACCAATTATTCTCTCAATGACCTAGTGATCTCAACATGTAGTGAGAGATGAAAGGCAGTGAGAGGCACAGAAGAGACAGATGAAACTGTGTTAAGTAAGTAGGTAGCTGTTACAACTGCTTTGGTTCAGGCTTATCACAGGGAAGTGGAGGAAGTGAAAGGACTGGCACCATCCCTCCATTAACTCTGCCTAGTGCTACTTGTACACCAGTCCCATGAGAGAGGAGACACTGCAGTGTAGTTTGTCTGCCCATTAGCAGCTGATCTGTGTCTGACTCTGAACTAGTGTTTTGTACACTTTTGCAATAAGAAAGGTTGTATCCATTTTCTCTAACCAAAATCTGGAGATAGTATTGGCATGAGTGAGACCATGTGGAACTGGAAAGGATTTTTCTGCAGCTAATGCTACTTTTCCATTAGAAAAATTAAGTAGAACTTGAAATGAGAATGAGCTCATCTGTATTTTTGATGTGTCTTGAGGCATTCCTCCTGAAGTCTGACTTCCATACTGAACTGGTGAAGATACACAGGTTCCTCTTTGCAGAAACCCAACCTTCCATGGGTTGTGAGTTCATTCATACAAAAGGTATGAATAAATCCCATGGCTTTGCCATCCTCCTCTAGTTCTTGGTTGGAAAAAGTGATACTGTTATAGCTAATTTCTGAAGTGAAAATCAATCAAAAGGAAGGCACACTTGGTATGTTCAGAGATATCCAAATTAATCCTAAGTATGCTGGTACCTGAGTAAGGACTCCCAGAACTCTGGAGCCCTCTCCAGGATTTAACCATGCCTTATTCATTAAAGAATGAGTCTTTAATATTGGCCATATTTTCTAGCTGAATATCTAGAGAATAGAAAGTTTTAGTGATTTGGCCCTGTGGGCTCTGCAGGCTCTGCAGCTTGTGGGACAAGGTTCTATTAGCTCAAAAGAGCTCTGTGGCTGACAGCCACAATTTTGACACCTAAGTTTTGAAAATGCATTTTAAAATTACTCATGCCTCTCTTTCAGAATGAATGCAGGCTATTCCACGAATATGTGCATGGTTTATTTAGCTGTGTGGTGAATATATCTATCTTTCTAAAATGCTTAATGCATCTACTTTTCTAAATTGTGGATTACCAAAGATACTGGAATGATATATTTCTAGTACACAGATAGGTCTGATTCATCTTGATGCCCCTGGGTGAATAAGATCCAGTGTTCCTGTTAATGGATGCTTTCCACAGCCCAGCCAGAGAAGAGTAGTGCATTAATGAGGATTTTCGCTGGTAGGTACATTCAGTAGTAATTGCACAGCTACCAAGAGAGATAATTTTTGGTTTCCAGATGTTACCACTGTGGTCAGGGCCACTTGCTGTTTAAATTTAATTCTCCTCTGAACCTTCCTTTTCATTAATTAAAAATTATGAAAGTAATTTCTACATTTATCTGTAAAAAAGAAAGACAAACAAAAGCAGTTTTAAAAGCTTGGTTGATTCTGAGCACTATGAAAATGTAGCATGCTTAGTGAACACTCAAAAAACCCTCACATACTAGAAGAGAAAGCAGAACTGAGGTTGCTGTACTTTTTACATGGTGCACAAATAACAAGCATAGGGTGCAAACAAAAGCACACTTCATCGTTCTTAACCCTGACCAGAACAGACAGGTTTTCAGCCTCGATCTCCATGATGTGTCTCCGGAAAAAGAAAACTGAGAGGCATTCCGCAAAGTCATGCGGAGGAAGTGCTCCCGGTTCATTGTGCTTCTTTGCACCCTGAAAGCGCTCAGTGTGTGAGAATTTGCAATAGACCATATGTTAATGACTTGCTTACTAACCTCAAAGCCAAATCCACATGCTATAAACCACCACTGTTACCTTTCTTTTGTGCACTGTGCTATTGCCTGAACAAAACCCATAATTTCAAGAAAATGTCAGGTACAAGTATTGTATCAGGATGTGAACTGTGGAAAGACAGCTCATACATTTAGCAGAAAGCCATTATGAGAAAACCTGTATGTGCTGAAACCAAGATAAAAATAATACATAAAGGTATCCACAAGCCAAAAGTATGATGTTCTAATATGATGAAAGATGCTTGAAAAACATTAAGAATAACAAAGCAGATTCTTTCCTACCATAAAACGATTTGCTCAGCACAGGAGGGTTTCAGGACCGCTGGAAAATATGAGAAAGGTAAACACAGAACAATGATATCACCCAGACATTTTGAAATGAGGATTGTTTTTCAGACTGTGTGTATTTGGGCTGCATATTGGATTTGTGTGAGTACTGTAAAGCTAACTTATATGTACAGTAGGTGAATAATCATGTACTTTGTGTCTTCTAGTGATTTTCTTGTGATTTTTAATTTTCTTTTGTCATTTCCTCATCTCTTTTTTGTTGCAATAGCTTTGATAATTCCCTGTATAGACTGTTTCTTCACCCTGCTGTTAGCCCTGAAAGGAATTGACAGGTCCCCTATCTGGCTTGTTAAGCTCTTGAAGCTTGCTGCATCCTGCATGTAGCATGTTTCTGATTATGCCAGCAGCACAGACATTCGAGCTCACAGTTGCTGTAGTGCTGCCAGATCAATACACTCACAAAACACAATGAGCCTTTTGTGTAGGTTCAGAAATCAGATTTCTCTTGTCTAGAGGGCAACCTGTAAAATAAAATCTCCTTACCTGAACTGGTCCTCCTGGAGCTTCACTGAGATATGCATTTATCAGTGTATTTAACAAGGCACTAAGAAGTTCTCAAGGTTGAGTGACAAGAAGGGGCTTCCTTGCTTCAAATCAGTGCCACCTCCCTCTCCACCTCTCCCCCACGCCATCCTAGACTCCCCTCATGATAAAGCACAGCATATGTTTCTGCTTAGACTTGTTTGCAAAAATATCAGACAAGATGCACCAGTTGCAGACATAAACCTGCCAGAAAACAATTATCAGCTCTATCTCTTTGTGATCTTATTAAGTCACTTGGGTCTTGATAACCTTGCAGATACCCTCTGTAATGGAAATAATCAAGGCAGAGATAATGCAATTTATTGATAAAACAAGGAGTCTGACTGGGTCAGCTTGAAGCCCACTCAGCTGTTTGTTTGCAGGGGGCGGGGGCTGGCTATTCTCAATTTCTGGGGTTTTGTTTTTGGGTGGGATTTTTGGTATGGCTGATTGGACTCGGTTTGAATTTTTTCCTTCCCTCTAATACAGACAAGCTCATTTTTTTCCCCTCCAACTACACTGAACATCTAGCTTTAAAGCTGATATGCAGAAATTGCCAGTTCAACAGACAAGAGAAAGAAGGGGAGTGGGGTGCACGGAAGGATCAACAACAGAATGGAGTGGAGGGCAAACTAAGATCTAATCGTCTCCCAGACATTTGTCCGACCACTTCACTGGGAATGGTTGTGTTAGGGATGAACCTTGCAGGAGTGCTAATGAGTTGCAGAGGACTTTGACTCTGCAAGGGCATGAGAGTATAAATCCATGCAAACAGAAAAGAGGATTGCATGTATAGGATGAAGTAACTATTTTAGCAATTTGGGCTCATCTCTATCTGCACTTTTTCACTCACTTGTAAATTATTTCCTTAGGGGTTGGATTTGGAGAATCAAATTTGAACAAATTTCCCTTGATGGTAAAATTCTATGCAATAACCTATTTTTCCACAAGGGAAACTGTTAGTCCAGAGGAAGGAGGGTGGAAGACTGAGGAAATTGCAGGACTTCACTTCTGAGGAAATGGCTGGTCTCAGCAAAAATGTGGATATATGACTTACATTAACTTTTGAGCAGTCCTTTTCACTTTGTTTTTGTTTTGAAGAGAAGCCTTAAAAAATAAATTAAAAATTTATAGACTGGTTTCTAAAACCCCCTAAAGGAAAGAATATTGGGTTGAATAACAGGATCTAGCACTGACCTGGAAGGGCCCATGGAGAGGACACTCAGGTTTCATACTGAGCCTGTGTGAAGGTTGTCACAGCTTTGCCTTGCACACTTGCCAGCAATGTGGCTGAAGCAAGGGGGCTGAAGGAGTGGTTCCCCATAGAAGAAGGAGAAAACTTAAAAGTTTTTAAAATTAGACTATACAAATATTTTTATTCAAGGATGACAAATTTCGTGAGGCTTGAACAAGAGCAGAGGCCTGAGAAAAACATCCACTAGAAAGAATTGGAAACGCTTTTAAGTATATATTCAATGAGGTGAATCCAGTTTTATCATTTTAACGCAAACATTTTTATATAGTTTGTTAAAGATATCCAATCGCTCTGCTTCCTTATGTTATAGTAAGGGGTCTTGATTAAGATCAGTTGTCTGGATTTTATTTTAAAAAGGGACAATACTAAGCCGCATCCTTGCTGAGTTTCATACTAGGAATTGTGTGAAGAATCTGTCCCTAAATTAAAGTCTAGGGCTGAGGATTCTTTGGATGCTTAATTTTCCCTAATTAAATTGGGAGCTGACAGCAGACTGATGGAAATCTCTGGAATGCGATATTTTCTTTTTGCTAAAGCAGCAGGGTCAGCATGGTGTAGGTCAACAGAAAGGAGCCCACCCTGTGCCTGTTTGGCTGATAGTTCCTGGTCTGCTTCCTTCTGTCTTTACAGTCTTCAGTCCCACAGCCTTGCAGCCCACACCTGACCATGGATTGCTTTGCTACACCCTTGTTTCCGGTTCCCCCTGGCTGTCTTGTACATGATTTCTCTCCTATATCACAACCAGTCAAAGAACTCAGTCTTCTGTGGTGGTGACGGATCAAACTTCTGATGGCAAGTAGTTCTTGAAACACATCAAAGGGTTTTTACTGTCTTACTGCCTCTGCAGAACATCTAACCTAGAAGAGAGTGAATATCTTTTAGAAGTGCCTTTCTCCTTCCACTGACTGGGCCACTTGCCTGCCTTGTAACAGATGCATATGTTTAGTTGCAGAAATGCTGCCAAAACTCAGTGGACTGATGATATTTCATGACTTGCTGCCATAATACACTTGTACTAACATCTTATGAATCAGTGTGAAGGTGAGGTCCAGAACAGCAAAACCAAGTCTCTCACGGAGTTCTTTGTTACAGTACAATCCTGGCTTTCTTGGTAGTACTTTTACTTGGAGAGATTTAAGTTGAGACTATTGAATGAAGATATATTTCCCTACCCCTACTTTGTAATGATATTATCATTAAAAATATAACTATAGCCTTGGTATCAGAGCAACCGAAATTGCTCTTATGTGAAGAATGGAAAGAGGCAATAAAATTTATTTTTAACTCCACTTGCCTGTCTCATTGCATTTTTCTATCCATTGAGTATGTTTTTCATTTTCCTTTCCAAATCTACTTTTGTTTCCAATACTGAATATTATATTTTTAAGGGGGATCCATTTCAGTGATGGATGAAATCCATCACTGTCCCTCTACATTTACAACTCAATTTTAATTATGAAATTTTCTAGCAAGCAAAAGCAAAGGCAGGTACTCAGTCAGTACAAATCTGAGCACACATCAGATTTTTTTCCAACAGGATAAAAAAAAGATTAAGATAATAAGTACAATCAGGTAGGTGTGCTCTAAGTCTGGGGCAAGGCCATAGGGTGTTGCAAGTTTGGAAACTGATCCAACTAGGAAACACTTTGATATGATTAGGGAAAAAAAAAAAGCTGTAGTCATTTGGAAAAATGACCAATCACACTCCCTTAGGTTAGTAATGCCAAATTATGTGTGCAGGCTGGGTCACATACCCTATCAAGAGACCTGTCCCCATACCGTTATCATTTGTATCTCTCTCACACATGTAAAAAGTAGGTGTCTTTTGAAATACAGCTGATATAAAGCAGGTATGACACCAAAGGAGGGTAAATGCAGAAGATGGGAACCCTCCATCACAGCTGTTCTGTGAACAACCAGTCTCTGCCCCAGTATCATAGAAAGCATGCCCTTAGACTAACCAGATTAATTTGGTCACTTGATCATATATGACAGAGAAATTATTGCATGCTAACAATTTACCTGGTAAATCATTATAAATATGTTACCTAAACAGGACTCCAAATATTCTGGATTACTCTCACTACAGTCTATCTGATGGAGCTAAACACCATGTGGCAGTTCAGAGAAAACAAAAGCATTCAATTAGTTATGACAAAACATGTAAGATCATTCTCCCTTCTTCTCCAATAAAGATTGGATCTGAGGCAGAAAGTTCCCTTAACTCCTCTGTGACAACTAATATTGTTTCCATCAGTGGTTGAATGAGTCTTGCAAAATTCTGTTGTTGCTGCCGCCGCCGAAGAGTATTAGGAGATATCAACACGAGAAAGTCCATATGCTTTATGAAAGTAGGGCACAAGCTTGGGTCAACAACAGGCAAAAAAATATAGGGAGCAGAAGAGGCAGTACGTGACTAAAAAGCAAAGAAAACAGCAGCCAATGTGTTTTCCCAAGAAATACTGGAGAATTTGACCCTTTGCAAGTCTGTCAGTGTTGGGCGGGGATTGCAGTGTGTCCTGCACATTGAGACCTTGGGGTAAATAAAATTGCCATGGGAGTAAAGTGTTTTCATTTCTCATCTATAAGCAGGAAAGGGATAATAATGAAGATAAGACAGGAACCTTGGGTAGTGTACCTCTCTAGACATGGGCCACTGGGGAGAGGAATACATATTTTGAAGCCTGGATGGTTATATAGCTGTGGGTTGCCTGACTTCTTCCTCCTTCTATAGTAAAGATATGACTTTTTTTTTTTTTTT
>VWZF01005544.1:52950-257469 GCA_013396755.1 Sclerurus mexicanus | reverse complement strand
TTTTTTTTTTTTTTGTATTGCAACATCTGATGATTTTGCAAGAAAACAGAGCTATGAATACTGGTCAGATCCTGCATATTTTCTCCTCCTTTTTCAAACCTCTTTGTTTGTTTTTTGCTATGCACTTTTGGTGATGCATCCCATCTGGTTCTGCTGTATTGCATGATCCAAGATAATACTTAGTGGCATTAGCCATCAAGATGGGACGTATCATAGATTGTTCCCAGTGTGTGTGCCAAGGGCCTAAATCTTCTCCTTCAGAATTCCAAATAATTTTTAATTTCTTTTAAAGTTTTAGAGTGTTAAGTATCCCAGGATACTGTATTTCCCTGTTAGGAACGATTCTGCACCCAGCCAAGCTTTCTTAAAATTAATTCAGGAATCTTTGTACCAAATATACCATGGCTGGACTGAATGTCAGGCGAGCAGTTATTTCTTCCTGAATCACCCAGGCATAGTGCAGCTACCTTGATTATATTTCAGTCCTGTCTACTGTCCTGCCTGGTACCCTTCCTTTGTGACGAAAGGACGCATATAGGGCAAGTTTTTATTGCTGAGCTGTGGAAAAACTAGCTAGTGCAGAGGCAATGGACAGAGCCTGTAATACAAAAGCATTTTTCCCATACCCTCTGGTTGTTGTGTCCTGTATTTGAGTTTGAAACCATGGTATTTTGAACTATGACTCACCAATTTTCCTTTATTGGTGATAGTCTGTGGTTGGTAAATTGTATGAGTCTAATCAGTCTAGAAGCTACATGTAAAGTAAAGCTAAACTGATACTATCTAATTTCTGCACAGAATATGAATAGATAATGTAATGAGACTTTGTCATGTCCAAAAGCACGTAAATTCATCTGACATTACAGGCGTAGTCATTGCACACATGCACACAAAAAAACAGGACTTCCTGCTTTTGTGTATAACATTTCCCATGTAGTTTGTTTATTGCTGTGATTGTTTTCCTTAGTCAGGTGCATGCATCGTGCTGGGGTCCTGCAACAGAAATCAGTCATCTTGTGGGACCTACAGAAATGCCTGAGCTCAACCAGGGAGGGACCCCAAAGGGCTTCAGTGTGGTCACACAGAGCAACAACAGAGAAATCTCCCCTGCTGGGTCCAGTTGAGGATTATACCCTCCTGTGGATGCCCTGATAATCTCATAATCCCTAACCTATGACTTGCCTCTGATCTCCTCTCACTCCAAATTATTTCGACTTCAAGTAAGAGGAAGTTTAGAGAAGAAGAATAATTATGGAAAGCCATTTCCATTAAGCTCCTAAAACATTCTTAGCCAGAGAATTAACAGAGCAGTTTAGAAGAGACCTTGGGAGGGTAGCATAGATGTCTTTAATCCTTCTGTGCTCTTTTCCTTATCTCTACCACATCTGCTGAAGCAAACAAGCAAATGAGATGTTTCCACTATGCACTTAACAGTTTACGTGCTATACTCAAAGGAAAAAAAAAAGAAAAAGTGAAATGCTTTATTTTTTAATTTTTTATTTTTTAATTGATTTAACTGATGTAATACATATGACATGAAATGGTCCCTCCACACACACACACACGGAAACTTGTAAATATTTGGATTGGTTACAACTGAAAAGTAGATCCATTTTATCAACTTTTTTTTTTATTTCCCCTAAAAATGGATTTTTTTATTACAGTCCTGCATTAAGCCTTTTATATTACAGTGAGGAGATAGTATAACTTTCTTGTTCTGCCTTTTTATGTATTTCAAAGATAATTCTTAATTAAAATAGCCTAAATGTAAAAGAGACTGGCATCAGTTATATATTCTTTACTAATAGATGGAACTGTGGGGTTTTTATTTTGTTATTGACAAAACTCTGAAATATGGATTACTTGACTTTATGTGTCTATTTTTATATAGCTGCTGGGTAAAGGTGAACTTTTACACAGCTTTTTTCATATTGTTTTAAAATGGTAATATTTAAAATATTTGTCTTTTGCAAAACAGTTCCCTTCTTCATCTCTCCCCCAAACTATTGCACTTTTTTTTGTTCTACTGGGGTAGAGAAGAAAAATATGCACATTCCAGAAATAACAATAATGAACTTTTTTATTAATACTGAAACATTTTATTAATACTGAAAAGCTACAATTAAGTAAGAACTCTAAAAACAAACCTTTAAAAGAAGAACCATCACAAAACAGATTTTTTTCAGTTTAGCAGAAATGAATGTAGATTGTCATAGGAGAATTACAGTTGGAATTCATTACCACATTCATTCCCACACATTACCAAGTGACTCCCTTTCCTTCTAGGATATTTTCTATTTGAACAGCTTGTTTTTGGTGTGACAGTTGTTTTTTACTATAAATTCAGCTCAGTGCTGTAATCTGAACTGTGGTCTCAAGGTGTTGCAGTCAGATAATTCGCAACAGGTAAAATGACAAACATCCATCATTATTTTCAGCAATTTTTTACAAGGCTATCAATACTCTTGTTTGAAAACTGTCACAACTGCTTGCCTTTTGAAAGCAAATTTAGCCCTTATGGACTGAGGCTCTTGCGATATTTCATATGATGATTTGTGTACAAAACTGTACTATCATATTAATAATTGGAGTAAGTTTTGTCATTTTACAAATGCAAAGTAATAAATGTCATCACTACTAAAACTGTAATTCATTTAATGGTGTCACATCCTTTTAAAGTCACTAGTACTCTGGATTATGTCCCTTCCTTGCTATTACATTAGAACAGTGATATAAAAATGCACCATAGACTTTGCAGGAAAGTATCACTAAAGGAGAGTGTTTTTATCTTTTTTACTCCTCTGACCTTTCCATCCCAGCCATAACTAGTTTACTGTAGCTGTATTCTTCTTTTCCTAAAGCAAAAGTAATTACTTTCCAGATTTTCAGAATCTCATATTACAAAAAGTACTTGGTCTTGCTTCCAACAGCCTTGTTGTCATTGTGTGATTGAAAAATTATCTGAAACACTTTATCAAAGATCAAACAAAGGCAAAATGCATTTGCCATTAGCTAACTATTTGGCCTAGGTTGAGTCACCTGGTCATGTCCTGGGCTCCTGAGCTCAGTATGTTCTCTGATCCCTGCTGGAGTGTGGAACCCACAGGTTTAAATAGGCTGCAACATTTTTATCTGAGTCTAATAATACATTGCTGTGGTGACAGCCTTGTTCTTTTGCTGCTGTGGTAAAGATTGGGCTTTTAAAAAGCACAAAATAAATTAAGAGTAACTAACAATTTAGAGCAGATGGTTGAAGATGGATGTGTAAGAAGTGCCTCCTTCTTGAAATACTTCCAGCTTCTGGTTTTCAGCTCTGTAATGGCAGTGTCCTCTCTCACAGCAAGAGATGGTCAGGGAATGCTGGGCTAATGTAAGCACTTCACCTGCAGCTAGCTGTAACATGAGTGGTAAAATGATGGTCAACTGACAAACTGATGGTTAACTCCGTTGGTCAGAGCATAGTACTACTAACACCAGGGTTGTGGGTTTGATCCCTACATGGGCCATTCACTTAAGAGTTGGAGTCCATGACCCTTGTGGGTCCCTTACAACTCAGAATATGCTGTGAAACTGTGTGCTCCAGTATATGAATGCCACAGATAAGCATTGTCCCCTCCAATTCTCCTATTTGGTCCTTTTAATGTCCAGAGGCTAAGACAAATATTAGAAGCTTATAGTTCAGAAAACGAAACCAAAACAAACAAAAAAACTAAAACAAACAAACAAACCCTGATGTGACTGGGAGGAACTGACACTTGCTTTTTTGAAGACTAGCTCCAGATTCCTTTCCTCTGTGTCTGAGTCCTCTTGGGTGTCAATACCCATATTACAAGATTTTAAACCAGTTCAGATCACCAAGAAGCAATTGACGGGGAAGTGGGATCAGAAATTAGTCAGAAAAAACTTTGTATGAGGTGGAAACAAGCAAGCTCGGAGGGACTTTTGCATACAATTGCCCAATTCAGAGCTAATTCTGACAAAGCAGTACTCTTATTTCTGAAGGAGGTAGCTTAGGGGAAAAAATACCCCTCAAGATGTGTCTATTTTTCCAACCCTTCACTCTTTGCACTCCGGTATGAGGCTGTTAATTAACTGGGGTTGGGGGGAGGTATAGAAGAGAGGGGTGGGGAAGTAGTATTTCAATATATCATTTAAATGAAAAAGTTCTGGCTTGAGGCCAACAGTTTAAGACAAATGCAATTTGCAAGCTCAGTTACTACTATGAATATACATTTCTTTTTTTATTCTTGGTTATTGTTTCAGCTCTGATGTGGCTAACCCTAGCTGAACATTTACCAGGTTGCTGTATTGCGATCTCAAGGATAGACATGTTTCATCTTCTCTTGGTCCACTGGTCTTTGTCCCAGTCTTGGCACCTCTGACACACTTCTTATATAACATATGGCTGTTATCTCTTCACAGAAATGGGGTTAAATGGCCCCCAGGCTGTCCTAAGCTTCCAGACACCACAGTGATTTAAACACATGGAATTCCTCAAATCTAGCCTGCAGCATCCTGGATTTACATGTTACTCTTCAGTAATATAGGACAGATGAAAGTTACAGATGCCCAAGATGTATATGAGTTTCTAAATACAATTATCCTCTACTTCAGTTAGCACAGGAAGGATACAGAACTAGACAAAATAATAAACACACATGCCTCTGCTTCCTTCCCTTGATTTTTTTTTTTTTTGGTATTTCAGAATTTTTTTGTCTTTTGTCTCTGAACCGTGTGTGATTTGGGGTGGTAGTTGTTCTTTGGATCCCCTTCCCCTTCCAAATATTCTTGAATCTCTCCTCTTTACACAATCATTTTTCTTCTTTCTTGGTTAATCTGACTTTGATAGAACCATTGCCTTCTCTCCTGCAAAAAAAAAGAAAAAAAAAGTCCTTAGGTTTGAGGACTTTACTGTTAGTTAAAGGGTTATAAAATGACATCTAATTCCTTTGTTTTGCCTCAGGGAGAAATTCCACTGCTCTGAGCTCCATCTCCCTGAAAAGAAGTCAGACAAAACTTACCCCAGAAAAGTTCACCTGTTGCATTTCTCATTTAGTGTCATTCTAATGGGGTTTTCAGGTTAATGTGCCATCATCTCACTGAATTTCAGCTAAATATGGCAGTAGGAAGACAGTAGTGAAGGTCCCCAGCATTCCAGTCATGCTGCAGTTTGAAATCTTACAAGAGAATCTCCTACGTTAAATTACAATTCATAAGCTCCACATTATAGAATCATTGAATCATAGCATGTGCTGAGTTGGAAGGGACCCATCAGGATCATCGAGACCAACTCCTGGCCCTGCACAGGAAAAGAATCTCACCATGTGTCTGAAGCATTGTTCAAACACTTCTTGAACTCAGACAGGCTTGGGTCTGTGACCACTTCCCTGGAGAGCCTGTTCCAGTGCTCAACAACTCTTTGGGTGAAAAACCTTTTCCTGATATCCAACATAAACCTGCCCTGACACAACTTCAGGCCACTTCCTTGAGTCCTGCCACTAGTTATGAGAGGGAAGAGATCAGTACCTGCCTCTCCGCTTCCCCTTGTGAGGATGTTGAAGAGCACAATGAGGTCTCCCCTCAGTTTTTTCTTCTCCAGACTGAACAAACCAAGTGTCCTCAGCTGCTCCTCATAAGGCTTCCCCTTCAGACCCTTCGTCATCCTTGTGGCCTTCCTTTGGATGCTCTCTAAATAACTTGATGTCTTTTTTATATTGAGGTGCCCAAAGCTGCACACAGGGCTCAAGGTGAGGCCTCACCAGTGCAGAGCAGAGTGGGACAATCCCCTCCTTTGACTGGCTGGCAGTGCTGTACCTGACCACCATCAATGCATGGCTTTTTACTGTGTCCTTCCCTCTTCTCTCAAGCACACACACATGCACACACATAGCATCTTCAGATGTTTTCAGTGCTTGTGTAAAGGTAGGTGCTTCAACTTGGCCTTGGAAATCTTGTCAATGCCATTATGAATGCAGTTAAATTTTACATTATTCTAAAGCAGATCTCTGCCTCAGTGACCTGCATCTTCATTAGTTCTGTTTTTCACTCTATCATGTAAATTATTTTAAGTGGCAATTTACTCTCTTGTGATTCACTTCATGCAAATGAGAAAAGGCCTCTTCTTTCCTTTGACCTACCTTTGACTTCAATTTCCAATTATATATCATGCTTTGTAGTGGGTTTGTTTTTTTCATGACATTTATTCTGTGATCTTTCTGTGTTTCTAACATTTAATGTCAGTGTGAAATCTTTTATCATGTTGGGAAACAGCAGCCTCAGATGCAATGTGAATTGTAGGCAGGGGAGAGTGTGGTGGGGGAAGTGGAAACATCCTTTCCATGCCTACACTGGTGGTGAGCTTAGGATATGGCTCTGTGTCTCCAGCTCAATGCTTGCAGGGAGAGGCCCAGAAGCCACTGTCTTTCCCCCCAGTCCTGACCAGTATTAGATACAAACCACTGCCCTCTCTGTGGCCATTGGCTCCTGTGCTGATGCCACAGCTGCTGATGCCACACTGAACAAAGGAGGAGGAGTGGAGATCAGTCCTTCTTCTGGAGGGCTGACAGGAGGTAGGAGGTGGGGGGTCACCTTTTCTGCTCTAAAGGATTTCCCCACCCTGTAGAGGAAAGTCACTATGTTGTCGTCTTCAGGCCACTTTGTCTGCCCTTGCTGTGTGCTTGGCTGGTCGTTTTTCAGGATAAGGTTGGTTCTGGACACATGAAGACCTGCTGGGCCCAAAAAAGGGCTTAATAAAATCAGAGATTGATTCCTCAAAGCTGAGAAGATATTGATCTCATCCACTTTCTAGCCCAATGGTTAGGACATTTATCTTCGAGGAAACAAGTGTTAACAGACCAGCTGGGTTGTGATCTCTGCTTCAGTGAATAAGTAAGGACTACCAGAAAGACCAACAAGAACTATCCCTTCATGTATCCCACAGCCCATTGCTTAGGCCCAGCTGTGTGCAGGGGGGTTATAGTAATCTCCACTATTTGACTGAAACATGAGCTCTCACAAAACAGGTGATGCTTCTAACCCTAAAGATATATTAGGATGAGACCTCCCCTCTCTTGTTCTGCTTTGCCTATTTCTCTTTGGAAATACAACCAAGCAGTCAATGTGTTTTGCTTTGGAATTGATACTTCTTTTACTGGGTTGTTTGGTTTTTTTGGGCTACAGTAAGTTGAAATGTGTTCAACTTTCATGTAGTGATTTCATGGGTACTCTGAGAAACAGGTGAAAATGGCATGTTTTATCACTCATAGAAAGGACAATCATGATGCCAGGGCCCCATGGGGACTGGGGACTCCCTGGGGCTTGGGAGCATCCAGGTCCCACCTGACCCCTCAGCCAGGAGTATGGCTGGCAGACACTGGGGCACCCCAGCCCTGGACAGTGGGCACTCCCCTGGGGAAGGGGATGGGAAAGGCTGGGACAGACTGTTAGTTCATGGACGGGATGATCATCAGGACCAGGCCTGGTGATGGAGACTAGGGGGAGGCACTGCCTTGGGATGGCCACATGAACGCCTCCAGGATCCTGACCAGCAATGTGGTAATTGTGTACTGGGCTGTCACTACGTGACTGGTAACCAGTTGTAGATACAGATGTAGTGGTCTTTCCCCTTTTCAGGTTAAAACCAGATATGGATCAGAGCCTTGCACCTCCTGTATTGCATTATATCCTGAGCAAACTTAGTGCTGGCTGTGGGCCAGGAAGTAATTTTCCAGCCATTTTTCCAGCTGCACACTGGAGTGCCTTGAATGTAGCCTTTATACTCCTCTATCATCAGACCCTGAAACAAAGACTATGTGTGCTCTACAAAGACGTTTTGTTATAACAAGGTGGATTGTATTTACAATTGGGATTACAGTACATGGGACTCAAGATACAGAAATAGAAATGAGAAAGCCTCTTTCTGATGATATTGAATAGAATATCCCCCGTAGGAATTGTTGTATACTTACATAGTCATCATGTGGCTTACTGGAAAAGCTGAGGGTTTAGTCTTGTAAAGGTCCCAGCACATCTGCAGTTATAACCATGAGTCTGTTTCAATATAGTACCAAAAAAAAGAGCTACATGTCTTTAGAACCACAACAGTTTTAGAGTTACCTTAGAAATTGCATCTCAGTACTTACTTTCATTTCACAACAGTACAAAATCAAGAGATTTCAAAACCTTCCTAGGAATGGAAATGATCAAATTCTTAGGAAAAATATTATTAAAAAAATCTGGATTTCATTGAAATGTTTTCTTTTGCTTATTCAAAGCATCACAATGGTTTGTGTTTATTCATTTCAACACTGAACTGCAGATCATGACTGTGTATCATCTTGAGGGAGCTGTAGTACCAGATCTCATTCATTCCCACATTGTGAGCAGGGTCTTTGGCCAGAATCCATCTTCTGTAATGCCTATTGAATACTAGGGCTTCCAAGATAAATGCTATGGTTTTGTTCAGAAAAGCATCATGTACATTAAAAAAAAAAAAAAACCAAAAAAAACCCACACCAAAACCCAATTTCAACAAAAGCACAAGAGAAAGGAAGTCCACAGCTATAGACCATAAAAGTCCTGAAGTCCTAAACTATTAGAAATAGTCACTATGTCTGGGCTTATTTATGTCAGCTTCAAAACAAACAAAACAAACAAAACCAAACAAACCTTTGGAGTAATTCAGGTAACAAACACTTTGTGATTTGTATCCAACAGCTCAAAAATTAAATATTTCACGTTGATTTTACGGACTTAAAAAAAAAATAATTCTGCAATATAAGGCTCTTTATAAAGCATACACTACAAAAAGTCTGGTGACAAAAGAGACTTACATGCAGTACTTCTGTCCAAGATTTCTAACATGAAAATGGATGAAATGTTTTTAAATGCAGGAGGGGGAACTTTAGCTCTAAATGAGCATCTTCTGTTCCTACCTCCATCCCTACTGCCTTTGGTGCTCCTTTTTTGCTGCTCCTCAGTTGGAGCCTGCTGCCTGCCACGGTGGAAGGGTGCCTGGCCAAATGACTAATTCCTATAGTTTAAGAAATTTACATAACTTGACTGATTTTAAGTGAAACAGGTGAGAAAATCCTTGATAGCAGAGGCGATCACAGGTGGGATGACTGATGGACTGCATGGAGAGGCAGCGGTAAGCAACTCAGAGAAGGGTTTGAAACTTCTTCCAGTGGCTGTTACAAGCCACCCCAGAAGGGGAGGGTAATCCAGTTCCTTGTTAATAAATCCCTTGGGGTGGATTAGAGTGAAATGACACTGAATAATCAGTGTTTGTAAACATATATAGGTAGGGTTTATTTTAGAACAATTTTGTTTCAAAGGTAAACAAGTACATTGCCATTTTGGATGCTATCATCTATAGTAATACGGCAATATTAAAGCATAAAAGTAACACTTAAGGAAATGTATAAGGAATACAGCAATATTAAGGCATAAAAATAACATCTTAGGAAATATATAATGAAAAGGAAAAAAAAGAAAAAGAAGGTGGAAAGCTATATATAGTGACCAGCAATGAAACTTGGTCCTCAGTGTCTGTTGACTGAAGCAATGGTCTTGATTCATTTGGTGTGGGGGAAGCCCCCCACATTGATGGGATCTCATGAGTTATTATACACTTCAAGCTTAGGTGGGAACACCTTGTACCGTCCCTAGGGTGGGGAGGTTTACAATGGATGGTGTCACAGGACACGTCAGGAGTCTCTGATACCTCCTAAGATATTACAGCTGCCTATTATGTCAGCATCAACCATAGTCCATCATAGTCCAACATTTGAGATGAACAGCCCAAGCTAGACACAAAATGTCTTCGAGGTTTCCTGGAGGGATTTTTACAGCTTGGTCATCACTTAAGGGAGGACATTGGCATGATAAGAAGGATTATCTCACCTCACAGGATTTGCCTCTTATTAGCCTCTTCCCTTATCTGGAAATCCAGGTTGTAGCTTCAGGTATGCATAAACTTCTGCACCTGGGATAGCTGGACAATGGCACCCACTGATCTGATCCCCAAGGTCCTTTTGCAATAGGCTTATTCAGAGAGGGGTAGGCTTTGTTGGATGAACAGCTGTTTCTTTTCAGTTTGCTACAGTGGACAAGACTATTGGTGATCTTACAATGTTTAAGCCATTAACTATTTCAGTCTCTGACATTGGCACAGGCCAGCTGAGAGGAAACCACTCGTAGTCACATTTCACTGAAGTGCAGGGTGTGTTTATGCAGATTTGATCCATAGTTTTAAAAGTTCTGCATTTCTAGCTTATGTTACCACTAGGTAAAATAGGACAGTTTGAATAAAATATGTACTTGCACTGAAAAAAAATATGTGCTTCTGTAGGTATGCTGTAGGGTTTTGGGGGGATTGAGTGGTTTTGGGTTTTTTTAATTTGTTTGCTTTGTTTTCAGGGGGTCTTTTTGTGGTTTTTGTTGGTTGGTTGGCTGGTTGGGTTTTTTTTTATAGTGGACTATAATGGACAAATGTGAAGTTAGGAGGGAAACTTCAGGTATTTTAAGCTACATCATCTGAACGGGGTCTCACACACAAGGGTGAAAAACTCCACTCCTCAGACAAGAAAAGGTTTCCCATTTTGAATCCAAATCTGTCTGCAGATGCTGACTACATTTTGTGAATATATTTTGTTAAATACATGCGAGTTACTTTGGCAGAATCAGGCTCTTGCATAATGAAGCAGCCTGCCATTTATATCAATTAATGTTATTTTCTTTCAGAGAGTGAGGTTCTGGTACGTATAGCTGTTCAGGTAATCTCTGGAAACTTGAAGGAATCCTAATGTTTATTAGTGTGCCCCTTTTGGATAAAAATGTTCCTTATATGGATAAAACATTTACAAGAAATGTGTACTTTTAATAACTACAGTGCTCACTTTAACAAATACCAGTTGCGTTTGAGTATGAGTTTGCAGACACACAGGGCTGTCTAGGACCTTTCAGGGTATTCACTCGAACTGGTAGTTGGTAGGGAAGAAGAATTCTTTCATGTCTCAATTTGATTGTAAAAACCCTAAAAATTCAATTAGATGATTTAGACAGGATTTTGTGGGTTATCAGATGATGATAAGGTACACCATGCCATCAAATTCTGGTCACTGTAGCATTCTGTATGAGCCAGAAACATCAGAACATATCATATAATAATCAGTGGTCTAAAGTCATAGAAATTAAAAAGATGCTTAAGTACTGTAACTTAAAATAGTTTCACAAGAGTGTACACTTCTAGCAGGTCTCTGTTTTGTCACTTGATTTCTTCGGTTTAGCCTTCCATATTATACAAAGGCATTTTCTCTGCTTCCCCACATAACCCTATAAATATGCTGCATCTTGTGGACTATTTTGCCTCATTCTCATATATCTTTATACCCATGACAGAAAAATACCAGTAAGACTGGGACAGCTCCTAACTCTGGGGACAAATGACTCCAGAAATCCATTGATTACTATTTTTGCATAGGTGTCTTTTCCTCTGCAATCATTTGGGTTGCTGCTTCAGTCCAGCCCTATGAAAGGCAGCATATTCTTTTATGTGTGTCTCATACAGCAATTGACCATATTTCTTATTTGTGGTATTTCCTTTTTTTCCTTTTTTTTTTTTCTTCAAACATAAACTATTACTGTGTGCAGAAAACTGGATAGCTGGAAATGTTGTTAGCCTTGCAGGCAGCTGGATATTTCTGTCATTAGAGCAATGACTTGGGATTGAGGCAGTGCCACAGAGTTCTTACTTACAGGGGGAAGTAGTCTGTTGCCTGGCCTCTCTCTGTCCTGCAGGCTGTAGCCTCCCCTATTCCTTCTCTTGTCTGTGTTAAGCTCTTAGATGTAGGGGCTGCCTTTGACTAAATATTTGGACAAGATATAGTATGGTGCAATCTAGATATTTTTTTGAACCTCTAGGAACATAATAATGTAAACAAGACTGTTTTATATGCATCAGGATTTTATCATTTAGCAATTTACTGGCATGCTCCAGTGCGGAGCTGAAATGCAATTTTCCTTATGCCATATGTATGCTGCAGAGTCACTGTGACAAATTGTTCAGGAGCTGGAGCTTTTTCCCTCCACAGAAGAAATACTGAGCTAAAATGAAGGCCAGTAAATGCTTAATTACTGATACTAAACCATCGTTCATGTCTATACTGTGAACATGAAACATATTGAATGGAGTTGCTGTCTGGCGCATTTTCATAATATGTGAAACTGGTAAGGCAGAAACAGATGGAAAAATTGCAGTGCAAGAATTGCCTTATTCCCTAATTGACTTGATAACAATGCAGAAGAATAGCAAATATTTGGGGTTTATGGAAGACCATCAGGTCAATATTCTCCAAGATAGAGGACAGATAGCTAGGACATGTAAATTATTAACTAGGATATACATATATATATACATTCTGATATTAAACATTCATATTTATCAGGAGAAGATTATAAAACAGCTGTCATTATGCTTCTTTTCTCCATCAGATATTCTGCTCTATTGCATTGTATAATGTGATTTTGCATATCAGCACAATAGCAGGCCTGGAGCTGGAGGAAATTACTCTTTTTTCAACAATTTTCTGAAGAACATTGTTTTGTGAAAAAAAAGAAGTTATGAATTGAAGGTGAATAGGTTCATTACTTTTGGTTATTAAAAATGGGTCTAAACTAACAAAATGATTGAGTATTCCTTTGGGCCAACTCATTCATTACCTGGGAGAGCTGGATTCAAATACTTTTTCTGCTTTGAAAACCACACCTCTGGACTATTCAGCTATGCAAACATGTGTGTGCAGATTTTTGCTCTCCTATGCTTACATAGGGTGATTAGAGGTGCAGCTGACCAGGAACTTGAAGCCTGGTGTCTCACACCTTGCACAGTCCTTCAGCAAAAACAGAGCTGGGAACCCACACAGCCTGGGACTGGAGTTTCCTCATCCTGCCCATAGTCACATCACCTTAACACTCCCACCAGGAGCCAAAGGTGCTGTTCTCATCCATTTCTGGCTGAAAGACTAAGCATGACCAAAGCTAAAAAGACTGCAATAGAAGCAAAACAATCCAAAATATATCCTATGGTTTAGTGATTAAAATCCTTTTTCTGGGAGCTAAGAAATGTGAATTCAAACTACCATAGGCAGAGAGTAAGATGCACCTGCATCTCTCAAGTCCTGGGCAGAGTCTAAAAATCACTGAATTACTGAGAAAGGTTACAGCTATTGTCCAGCAGTTTTCTAAACTTAAACCTTCTGCTCTTCCCCCCCCTTTTTTTTTCTTTTTTGCAAATTTCTTTCAAAAACAATAAAGAGCTTTTTCAGATTGCATGGAAAACCTTCAAGTGTTCCATCCATCTTCTGCCTTTTCCTTTATTTGGCAAGAAAAGAGAAGCTTTTAATTAATTTTGATCCAAACCAAAATGCTAAATTTGTGTGTTTTCTTCTGGCTTTAGATCTGAAAATCCAAATATTTTGCCAGACCGAACTTTAGCAATTGTCAGAACAGGAGTTTAGTACCATCCTCTTTCTAAAGGATTTCCTCTGGGCAAGCTACTGTATAGGACTCACCAAAGTAAGATTTGCTCCTTGTGTGAGACTCTGTGATGCCTAAATCATACTTTCTGAAAATAGAGCGAGCAGCACAGTGAGCCCAGGCTCCCCATTTTGGCTCTCCAAAGCCACATGCAGCAGGGAAAATCAGGGAGAAAATGGAAAAGGATCCCATGCAATTATTTTTCTTCTCTATTTTAGAAAAAAATGCTATTCTCTAGACGGGAGAGGAGTGTGTTTGCTTTCTACACTTCTCTTTCTCTTCTTCCCATCCACCAGAATAATGTACAAAATGAGTTTTAAGTGAAGCCTGACCCTTCTTTTTGGAATTGGCTTCATGGTGTTAGTGCAGTTCTGCTATTTCAAGTATTTGTTAGCTGTACTCTGTGGCGCAATTGCTGATAATCTCTGATGAGCTCTCTGGCATATGTGACTGATGGACAAACCCTACAATGGAAGAAGGCTCAGGAGGCAAGCGATGGAGGACTGCCGGGAGTGACCGGAGCTATTGCACATCAGATGAATTCATCTCAACACAAAGGGGACAGTAGGGTGGCCTTTGCTTTGATAACTGGCTGTATCAGTTGAGTGGATCAGCTGATACACTTAGTTTTCTCTGAGTTAATCAAAAAAGTGACAATGTCTTCTTGAGTTAGTGAAACCAGTATGGGGAAAGCGTATACATGACTTAGCAGAGAGTATGAAAACTGAACAATCAGTAAAAGTCAAAGAACGTAACATGTTGGAACTGGCGTCAACCCATGCATTCCTTCCCAGTGACTGAGGATGCCATACATCATGAAGGTGCCCATAGGGAGACTGGAAATCACAATCACATGTATATTGTGATCCAACTGTATGTTGCAATTGCTATATTGTGGTCATATTCTGATTTTGGCCCATTGTTGTATCCCTCTGCTAAATCAAAATCCTGTCTAGCATCAAAATCTTCAGATATCTAGAACTGGTATTAAATATTAAACCTTCTTTGAGCAGAATATTAAAAATAACCTGGTCAGAGAGTATTGTACTCTGACACCGCTTCTTGGTTCTCCTCCTAATTTTTCACTACTAAATCAAGCTTGCAAAAACTGAAAAGCCCATTTGTTATTTTTCCGAAATTACTTTCTCAAGAAAACTACTGAGAAAGTCAGAAAAATTTTGCATTGAGAAATGAAAGTGTGCACCATATCAACTCTGCACAAGGATGGGATGTACTCTAAAAGAAGTTCCAAAATTATGATTATTACCATGCCTGAGAGTGCACTACTGTTGCATCTTTGAGAGGAAGCTGAATCTTCATCAAGGATCATCCCACTTCCTCCTGGAGTGACCTATCCTACTGGAGGAAGAATGGGATGAAGGGGCAGCAAAGGCCTAGGAGCTCTTCTTCACTTAGTTGCCATTTACATGTCTGGCTACCCACATGAGAACTGATTCAACATTTATTCTTCTATGAAATTTTCATGGCTATCCTAATGAATGAAAATGACTGCATAATTTTAAAATCTTGACAGTTCCTTTGCATCTGTAACTTCTTGAATCAATCACTTCTACTTCTTTACTCATGTTACACAATAAGATTTTGGAGTAAGAATATTAAAAGCTCAAAGTCAAACATTCAAAAGTTAGAAAAAGTAATAATTAAGTCTCTCTGCACCATTAACTAAATGACAACGTACTGATTTTTGTGAGTTCTTATGATGCAGTGTTGGGATAACAAATCATAAGCAACACTTTAATAATTAATTATTAAATATAAACTGTTGATGTGCTTTAGTTGTAATTGCCTTCTTAGTCACATATATCTGTTGCTGAATATATTTGAAATGTATTTTTAGATTTATTGTTCAGATTTTTTTTCT
The DNA here is from genome assembly GCA_013396755.1 of Sclerurus mexicanus. NCBI lineage: Eukaryota > Metazoa > Chordata > Aves > Passeriformes > Furnariidae > Sclerurus > Sclerurus mexicanus. Next base: position 242,051 of record VWZF01005544.1, on the reverse strand, counting down.
TCTGTCCTTTTGGACAGCAGGCATCCTCCAAGTTCCAAGCTTAGAATTTCTGAGTTCTTGGTTGTTGATTAACTGGAGATATGCCTGTTTCTCAATCAGTCTGTAGATGAGGACAACAGTTTTTCCAAAATCTCCTTCACAGTTTAGAAGGCTCAATTAGCATTTGAAGATATAAACTGTGTAGGAAAGGAAAGTGTTGTTATTTAGAAGTCTTATAAATATTTTTGCTCACCAGAGGTAATTAGAACATGACGCACCCAGAGTTGTACTGAACTGTTTATGAACAAAGCTCTTTAAGAAATAGAGTTCTGATTGTCTTCCAACATTTATGACTTACAGAAAGTTTTGTATAATGCAGGAATACTATTTTAAAATTAACACTACTTTATGTCTTTATCAACACTGTACTTTGATATATTACAGTCAAATGGTTTCAAATAGGACTTTTTCACAAAGAATTGAGTGAAATTAAGCTGAAACTGGAATTAGTTCTAGAATCCCTACCAGAAAACTGTGATTTATAGCAATGTTTCAATTATTATTTTCTGGAAGGACATATTGTAAATCACTGAAAATTTTATTAGTATATAGTTAAGAGTACTTGGGAGTGAAATATCCACATGCAAAAAAAACTGATTAAAACATCCTACCTTCTGATTTCTCAATTACCACTTCTTTCTGAGAACTCCAGAGCATTTTAGTGTACTACAAACTTAGTTACATTGTATCACTACATTATTCTCTGCAGATTTATATTCTGTATAGTCTTCCAAAGGCCAAAAGGCAACTTTTGACAATATTTACATTATGTGGTGGTCACATATGTTCAAGGAAACACTTCAGCTACGACACTTTGTGACAAGAATGAGACTCAAATCATTGTGCAAAAACCAGATATAGTATAAAATGCATGTATTCAATAAGCAAATGAAATACACAAACTTACATATGCTGGGATTTGACATGTTAGGATCTATCACACCCTTTCTATTTACTGAAGCTGTTGAGTCAGTCAACGTATAAAATAATGTTAAATAAGACTTTAAGTCTTTGGAGGCTTGGCAAGGCTAAGTCCTGAAAATTTAGTCTAATGTCAAACCAGCTGTGGTCAGTCCTCACCAAAATTGCTTTTCCCTGAATTACTCATTTAAAAAGCCAGCTGGCCAGCAACCAGCATATATGTAATGCATTGTGTACTGACATTGCGTAGCTGATACAGAGCTTAATGTGATTTTCAAGACAAACTTTGGAATCTTCCCAAATTATGTCCTAACACCACTGAAAAGATCAGACTACTGAAATGGAAATAGCTCTACAGCACAACACTGTTTTTACTTGATTATGTTAATATTAACAGAACCTTAAAATTATGCCCAGAGACAAGTTCATTTCATTTAAAACTTTTGTTAGCTCTCTGAGACAAAAAAATCTCACTGCTTATTTGCTTTATACCAGGCCTGAAAAGGAAACACTTGTAAAAAAGTATTTGTTTAAATGTCTGTCAGGGAAATCCACTTCTTCCGTGATAAAAGATACTGTGAGTTCCCAGACAGAAGTGTGGTAACCCTCAACCCCAGCTCCACAGCCAGTCTCTTCACAAGCACTGCATGACACAGAGTAGATATGCCTGCAATACAATTCTCTGGGACTATCTAGAAGTGACTGAAATGAAGACCTGACAAGTAGACAGAATTGAATTTCTAGTTTTAAGTGTGCAAGACTGCACTCATTTCCTTGGAAAGGTCCACAATCTGGATGAGAGCTTCCATGTGTATTGACCAGCCTGAGCCACACACCTATGCCACAGGGTAGATACCACCCCACTTTGCCTCTAGGGACTACAGTACAAGGTAAATATTGCCATGATGGCTGAGCCTCTGATTGTTCTCTAGCACATGTATGTGACACACTACAGTGGAAACAGTCTGCTATCTGCAGAGAAAGCAGACCATACTGGGAACAAATGATCTAAAGATGAATTAGGTCCAACAAGCTGTACTAGATCTATGGGTTTTCTAAGTTGCATGGTTTTATGTGAAGAGATTAAAAATGGCAATCTTTCACAACAATCCTTTCTTCATTAAAGATTTTCTCCAAATTCTGTATTATTTGTATTCCCTAAAGCCTTTAACAAGCTTACATGAATCTCTCTTTGCCTGGAATCATAGTTGTTTTTTCCCAGAACAGTGAATCTGTTTCACAATCACTGGCAGACATGAGGCCAATAAGATAACATTTCCCACATGCTTCACATTCCAGAGTCTTGGAAGAGAGCTTTTAGATATGGTTGCTTAAAAGCAGTTGGAGGCTGGAATTAAAATGTCTCTGAATGTGACTCTAGGTCTCAGTCAGTCCATTCCTTGAAGCACTGAGTAATACTGATGTGTTGACAGAGTATGGCTATACAAATCCATTAGCAAAAGTCAACACCTGTTCAATAGAAAGCAAGAAACTCTTATATGCAGCTGCAGCAGTAAAAAAAACCCAACAACAAAAAAACCCCAACAACCCAAATCCCAGAAAACCTAAAAGGTAGAAACTCTTTCTTTTCCAATAACAGATTAAAAAGGGCATTTTTTTTAAACTGGCTCTTGCCCAATCTAACAAAAGCCTTCCCAAGGAGTAGGAGTTCATGTGCTAATTCCAGTCTTCTCATGATGTCATTCATCTACTAATATGGCAATTTATTTTTTTCAAACAAAAACCCCTTTTTTTGTTTTCAAAGGAAAAATTGCCTTGTCATCCATGAACAAGCAAAGGAGACTAGTGCTAAGTTTTCTTTTTTAGTGCATTAAGTAGAATTTGGTGAAGCATAAGGTTTTTCCTATTAGGCATAAGATTCTGCCTCTCAAAGAGCCTATGCACTGTTCATACTGGAAATACAGAGAAAGAGTTTATATTTCCTCCAGACTGCCTGGGGAAGAATCCTGGTCATTCCACTTGTGCACAAAAAATGACCATTTCAAAGGACCCCTTTTCAAGACAAAGTGTTATTAGAATGGCTCATGAACATATTGTGTGCTGTTTGATTTTACTTTCTTAAAACTTCCAGATTCTTATGGTGTGGGGGAATTTCACATATATGCAGACCCACATCCCTTCAAATCTGATAATACAGGTATATTGCAATGCAGAGGTATTGCAATGCAGATGTATTGCATGAACCTTTAGCTCGCTTCTCCTTCATCTGTAATATCACAGGAGTCACACTTTGGTGTGACAGAAGTTGGTCATGGGGGCCCATTCTCCTTCAGGGGAGGTGCTATGTTTCAGTGTGGTGATTTGGCTTAATAAGGTAGTAAGGCTTTTACAGTGGTCTTTCTTTTCCTGTTTTTAATGGTGATATGTGTTTACCCTAGAGAGAGCAAGGTCAAGAAAAAAACAAAAAGGTTCTTTGCTGTGGTCAGTTAAGTTTCCCGAGGAAGTTCATTCCATGGTCTGTGCACTGTCTCCAGGAGAGCTCTCCCCTGCAGAGGGGGAGGCGTTACCCTCTGCCACAGAATTCCTTTCTGCTTAAGCCCTGATGTTAGCTGCATCTCTCACCCCAGAGTTTCAGCTGAGCATTTGGATTTGCTCAGTTTGAGCCACTAAGTGCCTTGAAGGTTTTGCAGTTGCATAGATTGTGGAAAGTGATGTTAAAAGCTCATGCAAACTTGGTGCAGCCCATCTAGCCTGTGCTGCTGAAGAGAAAGCTCTCCATTAACAGCAGATCTCCTCAATTTATCTTTAGTGAGTGTCGTTTCAACAAGTAGGGGAATTCCAGCAAAACGCAAAGACAGTTTTAACTATCTGTTAAAAAGTAGTGTTCATTTTTTCTCAAAAATCAAAACCTCGTGAATTCTGTGTAAAGACTTTGAGTAATTAAACAGGCCAGGGACCTTGAGTAGCACTTCTGTGCAGAAACATCAAGGCCGGAATCTGATGGAATCAATGCAGTGCCAGTTTTGGCTAATGCAAACATAGGGAGAACTGAAAACCTCGGGTGGATGACTGCCTCCAAGCTGCAGACTAAGTAACTCCAGACACTCAAGGGCTGCTATGGGGATTCCATACCATGGAATTCCATGGTAAATAAGAGACCTTACTTTCTAGGTCATTGTGTTTCACTAGAAGGCAATGGACTCAGGTTTTCAGATGAGACTGAAAGCCACCTGGACAAGAGGGAGACTGTTTGCCAGCGTGTAATCAAGAATGAAAGGGTGCAGGAATCAAACAGTACATAAGAAAATATAAGTCTGCTTTGTAACCTCACGAGGAGGCCACTTTTAGATGAAAGTTGGTCCTGCAGTCAGGTTAATCCGTGCTTAGCTTCAGAATTGAATGCTTCTAAGCAGGAGTAGAAGCCCAAGGTAAGTCAGCTCCTTGGCTCAAAGTGAAGGCAGCAGTTGTTTTAGATGCTTCGGGGAAATGAGTGTTACTTGTAAGGCCTTCAGAAGAGACAGTGAACTGAACTTTAAGTCCCCATGGTCAAAAATGGAAAATACTGCTCTCATCCTAATGATCCTGTCACTTTCCCTGACTTGAATCTAGCCAGGCTGTCTATGATTGGGGTTCTCTCTTTCTATCCAACAAAATCCACCTGGGCAAGTTTGTATGGAGCTAAGGAATGAGATTGGTTTATGGAAGGTCCAGTGAGCCCCAAAGCTGGTATGAGGATATGGTGGGACTGTGTAGCTGGGAATGTGGGAGCTGGAGAGAAGAAGAGAGAATTTGGAGGGAGAGTACACTTACCTGTATTAGAGCGATAGATACAGTGCACAGCTAAGGCAACCACAACCTAAGGCACAGACTGTTCAACATTTCAAGCAGGTATGAAGCAGCACTGCAGTCAAAAGAAGCAGCCATGGTCTTTCCTCGGCCTTCTAGTCCAGCCTCTCCAATGCCCTTCCCTTGTTCTGGCAGCATACACATACCCACAAAACGAACTGGAGGGAACTTCTGGACTGAAAACTGACTAGACAGCAAAAGCCTATATTTTAGCTGGTTATCTCAGATGGATAGTAACTAAGGAACAGTAATCTTTTATACAGAAGATATACTCCAGTTAGGGAAAGAGTCAGCCACAGAAACAGTGCCCCAGCACACTGAATCAAAAGTGAATGTTGAACACTGTACATTCAAAAGCAAACAAGGTCTTAGCAGTGTGAAGCCAATTCATCTGGATGCAGCTTTGTCTGTCCACTGCATACAAGACCAGAGAAGGATTAGGATGGTCTGTACATACCAGACCACTGTGGTTTCCCCTTTAAGTGAAAAACAAGGAGGGAGAACTGATGCTTGCCTAAGTATACTTGCTGCATTTATTTCCTGTGAGCTGCTTCCAAGTGGGGAGCAATATGGCTACTGTTTTTCGACTTTTCCCACATCTCCCTTTCATGCGGTTGTACATAAAGCTTTTCTCCCAGAGTTTGTGAGTACTTACGTCTCTTACAGACATGAGGTCTCCGTCTTCCATTCATTATTGATTGTGACGGCACAAAAAGCACGTTTCAGCTCTTTTCCACTTCTTTTGGTTTGTCTGCAATTTGTTTGGTCTTCTTCCATTCACTGTTCATAAATGAGTGGGTTCTGGGGCCTCTGGGAACAGAGCCTTGCCATACTGGTGCACCAGGTGTAGCCCAGCTGGATCCCTCTGACACAGGCACATTTTCTGTGAGGTTGCTGGCACTATGGATGACTCTGGCAACCACTCCTGTTTTGTGTTCCAGCTCTTGCTGCCAATTTTTGGCTGTTCTGTGTGCAGAATCAGTGTTGCCTCTACCTGTTGGGCACAAGGATGGATGCAATATAGCCTGGACCGTGTTTTGGAGCTGGGAATTCCTTGGCTACTGCTGTCTTCTATGCATTACACAAGGGCAACTGATATTTAAAATGTGAAAAAAATCCCAGAATCTTGAATCAACACCCTACAAGTCTCAAGAAGTCTCGAGTTTACTGGATTGACTTGGTTTTTGCTTCTGGAATTTTATCAGTCAGGTTGAAAGGGCCTTTAAAACAGAAAGTTTCCATTTAAGTTCTCATGTGAATGGTCGTAAAAGCACTCACAAGATAGACACAGCTGCTGATCCTCATCAACTCAGGCTGTCAGGGTCCAGAATCACACTGGAAATGCTTGGAAGCTTTCAGCACTTCCAAGTTTGAGCTAAGCCTCTTGCTCTGAAGCATTTTTAACCCAAACACTAAGCCTTTGACCAGAGATACACTCTTTATTTTAGACTAAATCTGAACATAGTTTATATTACTTTCCTGTAAGCTGCAGTGAAGCAGTGCTTTTCATTTGTGGTTGGTATTAAACCTTAATTAATTACAATGTGAAGAAGAGCATTTTAGAATCATGTTATTTTCTCAGCTGCTCTTAAAATTTCATATCACCAAATGAATCTTTATTTACATTTAATCTCTTTATTCTTGGTTGCAGATTTTTCCTTTTTTCCTCCTGCATTTTCATAATTTTTGGTCCAAAACCTATATTACAATCCACCAAAAAGAATCCATGTTTGCAAGTATTCAATTGCAAACATGCAGTCCAGTTCAGAGATGATCTGACTGGGTGTGAAGGTCATGTTATACTTCTCTTTCTCTCACTGCATAGGCATAACATCTGGAATCATGTTTCTTGTGTGTATGCTATCAATTCCAAATGTAAAATCTGTGTTCTGCAAATATTAAGCAGCATTTGTTTGTAGTTTCATACTCTGTCAGGCATTTCTGCCATGACCTCATTTGCTAGATTTTCAGGGAAAGGAATAGATATGGGTTGCTGAACATACTGCTGCAGAATCAGCCATCAACACTTCTAAGAGCTTTTATTTTGTGTTACTTATCCAAATACAAATCTCAGGGATCAGAAAATCACTACCTGAAAAGTTGCACCAGTACCTCATTTAGAAGAGCTGAGAATTTACTGAAGCTTGACTTCTGTATAATAGAAATTATCTTACCACAAAGGAGCCTGCACAGTTCATTAAAGGGAAACTGACGCAGGTTTCTTTGAAACATTTTAGCCTTTTTCTCTTCAGGTGGTCTTTAATGAAAGAGAGAGAGAAATGGGAAAGAAGGAAATATTTTCCTCAAAGGTACATAAAAATTACTGTTGCTTACATAGAGGAAGGATCTTTATGTGCAGCTGCTGTCATGAAACTGGAGCTTCTAGAACATTCAAAGTAACTTTTTTCATTAAATATAATGAACACAGCCAATGTAGCTTCGAGTTTTGTAATAGTTATTTGTAATGATGCCACATGGCAATAACCAGACAAGTAAAATGTGACCAGCAAGGGAGCAATGCCTCATTTGTTGCTTTGCAATTCAGCACAGACAAGTAATTAGAAGAGAGGAAAAAAGTAATACAGTATATCATCTACTGGTGTGAGGAACACCTTGAGAAGGCCAAAATGCCAGTTTCTCCACTCTTTGATCTTCCAGTTATGACAACATAGTCTTGCTCTTTGCAACTTGTTATCAGAATAAACACTATTTGCAGTTCAGGGAGTGTAGGAAAGCAGTCGAATGTTTCATTTGCTTATCCAGGGATGCCAAAACTCAGGAAGGTGTGTTCAAGATTCCGGTTGCTGGCTTGCACTAAACCTCAGTGAAAAATGCAAGTGTACAGGTGCAGCCCTTTTCCTTTAAGGTGGGGCAAAGGAACAGCTTACAAAATTGTCATGGAACAAGGCAGCAGGACCAACTGTGCTCTCCACCCCAACACAAGAACACACAGTCCAAGGCAATGACATCTCTACAGCATATGGTGTTTCAGTGGCTGTTGTTTAATGATGATTCATGAGTAAATGAAAAGGAATGAAGGAAAGTGAAACAGCAGACATGTTAGAAAGTGAAGGCAGCAATACTGTACGTAGAAAACATGGCCTGGGAAAATCACCTAGAGGAAGATGCAGGGAGCTTTAGACCATAGCACTGATTGTGAAATAGCCTTGGCACAGCAAGGAAAGAGAAGGTCTCTTGATCTTTCACTCCTGCTGTCTTGAAGAAAACCAAGCATTATAACCTTCTTTTAAATAAGTTTTTGTCACAGATATGTGATCCTTAAATTCTCATGATCTAGTCAAACCTGAAGCACTCATATTTTTAACTGCCTTTGCAGGTCTGGAAGTTAGCAACCTTATTATTGTTTGGGCTAACAAACTTGCAGCCAGGAGGCTACTATTCTTTCCCACATTTAATGACAATTTAAACCAGGAAAAATGCTGGTTGATTTCTGAGTAGTATTAGAAAAGAGTATTTTGGTGTCTGCCTATGAAGTCACTGCTGACAGTACATTGTAAAGCAAACAGTGCAGTGTTCATGTCTGCTCACTCTCCCAATATCTGTATTCCCTTTCAGCTCTGCCATGCATGGAAAAACTCTGCACCCTGCTGACCCTCGCCAAGGCCCAGGCTTGGGATATAAAGGATCCTTTTATTGTGAATGAGAATCGAGCCCAAGACCATAGCAAAACCTCTCTCCTCACCTCATGAGGCACTTTTCAGCATCAGCTTCCCCAATCTATCATTCTGTACATTTGGTGTGTTTTCCTGGGAAGCAGCTCTAAGGGCTGCGGTGTATGTGTGTTCATCTGGCATCTCCACAGAGATGCAGAGAGGAGGAGGAGGAGAGGTGCCTTCATGTGCTCAGCCTTTCCACACCTCTCGTTATGTCCTTGTACATTGACATGTCCTTCTTTAGCGGGTTGCTTCAGTATATTGTGCAATGGCATGTTAAAAAGCTTGGCCTTTAAAGCTGTACAAATTCAGTACAGCTACTCGGGAAGCTGAAATCATGATGGAACAATATTGTGGGACCTTTAGAGTTAGCAGTGGCTACAGCTGTGACACCCTGGTCGATCCTGAGGCAGAAAGGACTGTGCAGAAGAGGAAAAGAAAGAAAGATGCAGAGACAGAACATAAGAACATTCACAGTTCCCAAGAAGAGACACTAGAAAAAGTCAGCATGAGTAATACAATGGGAGCATAGAAAGCAATGAATGAATTAGATATATTATTCCTATTTTCATGTCTGGGATGGTAAGATCTGACTGATTATTTGATACTTGTGGCTTACTCTTATTAATTCCAGGCTCTCTTGTACCAGTTTTTCCATAAGTGGATCTCAAAATGCTTAGTAAAGAATATTTTATTTTTTTTCAGGTTAATAAACACTAAATATATGTTAGGCATATCATGAACTATATAGTAAAAAAAAGTGCCTCCAAAATGTCTGCAGAAAGTAGTAATTTTTTGTGTCAACCACGAACAGCCCCTTTACAGAAGGAAGAAGTAATTTTTGTAAAGTGCTTAAAAATATTCAGATTTCCCACTTGAGACACAGTCAGTTACTGAAGTTTTAGAACGTGCTAGGCCCTTACTGTCTGAAAATACTGTACCTTCTATTTGACATGTGAAAACGGTGGTCACATTACAAAAATTTAGATCAGAGGACTTCATGAAAGGAAATATATATTGCTTATAGAAAGTCTCTATTGTGAAGAGTGGGCAAACATATGGATAACATAACAAGTTTGAACTTGAAACCTGAAACCAAATTTCAGACTGATGGAAAATGTTTATTTAACTCAGAAAAAAAATAAAAATCTCTGCCTGCATCTGCAATTTCTAGTCCCTATACACAACAAAAATATTCAAAATAACACAGGGAAGAAATTACATCATCGATATTCTCATACAAACAGAACATGGACATATCTCAAAAAATATGTGCTCTTTTGAAATATAATGTGATTCATCACTCAGCACACGTTAATCTAAAGTGTGCCTCTGCACACTACAGATATAAACCAAAATAAAATTTAAAAAAAAAAAAGGAGGGGAGTCTGGTAACCAGAACAGTTTGCAATAGCACTGACAGATTTACCTTATGAACCTTTGCAATAAATATATGAACTTTAACTTTCAAAGTCTCACTATTTGAGCCTTTTTTAATACATATTTTCCATTTTGCTTTGTTTAGTTTATGTACAATAGGAAAGGAATCAAAAGAATGGTTTTCAACTTACTCTCAGTGAAAGACTGAAATGCTGAACTACTTTATTATTTCTCACAATCTAAATTTTAAATTTTTCTAAGTCCTTGCTCTCCAAAGCTCATTGCCTTTGCATCAGGAGGCTCTTGGAAAACACAGGATTTTTATAGGAGCCCATGTGTTCTAGGAAGTGAGCCACTTGGACTACCAGGACAGCAAGACCTTTAACAGTGCAGTTTGAGCACAGCACTGTTTTATATGGCACATTTTACCTGGCACTGAAAATGAGTAAGGAATGTCCACATGGTCTATGAAAACATCCCCAAAATAAACATGTAATTATATCTGTGGCCATTAGTGACCTCATCTGAAATGAAATGGCATCATACATATTTAGCTTGTATTAATGTGTTTATTGACTTTGGGGTGTGTATTGATATCAATCCATTTTATCCATTTGGTAGTTGGTATTTACTTAAGTCAACCTTTTTGACTGCTTAGAATAAAAAGATTTCTAGTTCTGTTATTGAATGCAAGATTTTAGTTGGTTATCTTCAGCTATTTTGTATGGCTTCTCATAGAACAATGTGGGCTATGGTCTTATTTGATTTTATTTACAGTGGCATTAATCATGGATGTATCTATTGAAGCCAATAGCTTTATAAGAGGATTAGACTGGGGAAGGTGAGATAAGAAGCAGGCAGTGGCAGCCCTGTTTTGTTCAGAGCTGTTTTTCTGACATGAATGAGTATTTAAAAAGCTACAGGAGCAGGAGTGATCCCAGCCTTTTAGAAATACCTGTGAATGGAGTGCAATAGTTACACAGCAAATGTGTCTGTAGAAGTACAGAGACAAAAGGGTTTTGTTCCCATTTTTTAGTCATTATTATAATATCTAGTGGTATAAAAATGACTGTCTTGAGCCTGATTCTGATCTCCCTGGGAGACCTGCCTGGTTGTGAACCTGCTGGGAGATTAGAGTGAGGCTGTTTGTGAACAGCTTTCCTAAAATTAGTAATTAGTCACCATCACGCTTCAAAACACTACACCCATTCTTCTAAGTATTTTTTTTCCCACCTGAAAGTTAGGGAGTTTTCAGTGTTTCAGTCTATAGAAAGCAGTTTGTGGATCACAGGGACAATAATTTCTTCCTGCATTTTATTACCATGTACAGAAAGAGGAATAAGAGGAGGCAACTCCCACACCTTAATGCCTAGCCTGTGAGTGCTTGTTCTTAATGAAGGCAAGGTATTTTTTCTGGATTAATACACTGTGAGCAAAAAATAGCTTGTACCATTCACTCCTGCACTCCTTTGGCCCTTTCTGATATTCCCCAAGTTTGTTTCACAGTCAGCAAGAAGGCCCATAGAGGATGATGGAGAACTTGCTCTCATTCTGTTGTACAAGTCACATTTGTTAAACAGCATTTGGACTGTGCTTTTGGCAACAGTGCTATTACAACATTGTACGCCCTTGTTATATTCACTGTATGTTATAGCATCAGTAGAAAGAAAAAGGACAAAAAGGACTACAAAGGCATTATACCTTCTGGGGCTGAGCAACTGTGGAGAAACCCAGGCATCAGCCTCTCCACTTACAACTGCTAACCACAGCTCTGAGTACATGGTCCTGCGAACATCAGCAGCGGTTTTTGGTTGGGCAGAAATATCTGCTTCAGCAGTTATGGTGAAAAGTTCAGAGAGAAACTTTTCCTATAGACTGATCTGATGGTCTCCTCTGGCCCTGCCATGAAGGTGCAGCTGTTTCTGATGCAGATCTGGGCTGTTGCCTTCCTGCACTTAAGCAGTCGAGCCTTTCCCATGTCAGCACCTTTTTATTTCAGCCTGTGTGATAGAGCTGTCCTTTTCACATGAATGTCCGCTACCTGGGAAATTCAGACTCCCTGGGGAGGGAGCACAAATTGAAAAAGGGGTGGATGGGTATGTGAGAGAGTTTCATGCTTTACATCTGGCCAGCTGAAGACATTGGTGTTCCCAAACGTGTTCAGGAGTTAAAGGGATACTTCAGCAGCCTGTCAGTACCAGAAACATGGATGTCATTTTCTCGGTGCCATGAAATACTCTCATTTCCTGCAGGCTGTATGGTGGAATCCCCATTGCCCCTGGGATTAATATAGACACTTTGTATTTGCTGTTTGCTATTTTTCTGCTATTATTCTTTAGTTTTCATCAGTTTCTAATTGATTTCTAATATGGAAAACCATGTATGTGTAGCTATGAATGTAAGAGGGCTGAAATCCAAATATTATTAGTTGATGGGCACAATCACAGAAAAGTGATATATGTAGAGTTAGTATGGCTTTTTCCAAACTACTTTCTTCTTCATTAGTGCTTCTGGGAAGGAGGTGTACAGTTTTAAAGCATGAGGGAGCACCAGGCAGTTAGATCAGGCGTGTTGACCAAGCTGGAGCTCTGTGACGTGTTTCCTAATGAGCAGGGATCAACACACACGACTTCAGCTTGCCAGATCAGTCCCCACTATCTGACATGCTCTCTAACCACTCCTTCAAAAGCATTTTTTTAAACTCCAGGCTGCTGGAGACTCACAGGCTTCATGTGACCACAAAGGCATATACACAAGCACATATGCATAAAGAGCAGTGAAATGATAACTGTTCCACTCCATTATTTAATGCTTATAATTTAGAAGAGAGTATTCATCTTGGTTTTACTTTGACAGAAAAGTGATGTTTTTTTCTTTTTTTTTTAATAGTTGTAATATATTTTCCAGGTTCAGAAAGTTAAGAACAATCCTGTGCTTTTTTGGGGGGTGGAGGGGGGAGGGAAGGGGTGGGGGGAGAGAAGAACTAGAAAGAAAGGAGGGGGAAAGAAAAACAGAAAGTCTGTCTAACTATGAATTTCAGAGGGATAGCTCCAGCAGCCTCATTCTTCCCTCCTTCCCTTCCTCCCTTACTCACTCCCCCACCCCTTTGTGTGCTAAAGTTACAACCCAAGGACTTGGACACATTTCAAAGGAGCGTCACTAATGAAGACCACATGTGCACTGCTCCTCTTGTTCAGCCCAGAACAAAGCTGAACTGTGAGAGCCTTCTCTCTGTGGGGTAAAAACCAGGTCCCACTCCCCTCCTTGGTTACCAGCCCACAATTTATGAATGGGGCTTTCTCAGGTAACCACCACTTGGTATTAGAGCATTTTCAGGAGGAAATCAATCATCTTTCCAATAGGAAGCTGAAAGGCAGAGAGCATGTATGTGCTTTGCCAAAACGTCAGCGGCAACACCCAAACACCCACATGCTGACAGTGCTGTAACCTTTGGCCTGTGTTCTCGCACAGCAGCAGCAGTGCGTTCGCTATGGCATTTTTACCTTGCTTTCGGGATGCCTCCTCTGCGTTTTCTCTGGAGCTGAATGAGGGCAGGACTGTGCAAAGAGGTGGGCTGCAACAGAGCCTGTCTTCTAAACAACATCAGCTGAGGACAACACTGAAATCCAAGACCAAAGCACATCATTTCCCATCTGTGTTGAAAATTAACCATGTTTCAAGAAAGACTTTCACCAAGTAATAAGAAGTTGATCCTCGCAGGAATAGTTTTATCAGGCAAAATAAAGGAAACTGATACTTGAGTTTGTGATTTCATGTCCCCTTTGTTTTCCCACTCAGCAGTCTTCTACAGTTTAATGCTGGTGGCTGCCCAGTCCAGCAGTGGCCATCTGGGAGTGAGGCAAGTGGCTGAAGACTTGCTCAGAGAAAACATTTGGGTCCTTGCTAGGTTTATGAGGGTGCCAGCTCTCTCTCCAGGCTGAGCTCTCAGTGCCCTCAGTCCCTGACAGTGGCTAACAGCAGCAGTGCAGCGCAATGCCACGCGGGATTGGTGGGACAGACCTACTTCTCCTCCGCCCCTCCTTCTGCATCAATGGGAGGTAGTATTGGTTTTGTTAGACCAGCCAGCTGGCAGCTCATGGACTGCTATGATATCAGAGCACAGGCTGTGTCACTGAGCAACTGGAGTGCCTTCCTTCCTGCATGGCATATCACAAGGGAGTGGCTAGGAAGGGGATAATCTTCACGCTTTCATTCCATAAACACCAAAAAAGGGTTGAGGAGTCTTCCAAGGAGAGGGACAGAGCTGTCTATGTGAAGGAACCAACTGGCTGAGGGATTTGGAAACATGGCATATATCTTTAGCTTGATTTCTTGGCAAGATTTAGCCAGCTTCAGTTGTGCTATGTATGCACAGGAATGCTTCATGCTTAGATCCATTGGACAATTTCAGCAGGCAGAAAGATCACAGGGATGTTGATTTGCTAATTCGTTCATTAAAACACATGATGGGAGAGCGGAATCTCCCAAACTTTCTGGCATTAGGAGAAGTCAGCAGCAGTGGACAAAAATATGTTAGGACACAAAGAAGCTGCCCAGAAGACACCTATCTATCTACAAGTTCACAAAGCCATGGACGATTGACTATAGAGCAAGTTAAAAGCACCCATATATAAAAGCCCAGCCATGATGACAGACCTCATGGATATAACCCTGCTGCTCTCTCAGACAGCGAGCATTATGATGGAGTAATTAAAGATGAAGAAAAGATAAAATAAGGAAACAAATCCAAAACACATCAAAGCCAGTGTGCAGTAGTGGTTGCTGCTAAAGCTGTACCTATTTTCTGACAGGAAACTCTTCCGCTGCAATTGCCTTTCGGAGCCATTTCTGGTTACCAGCAGTATAGGGGTTTGTTTCTGTAACAAATATATTCCTGTGGATGAAACCTCTACTATTAAAAATAAATGGGAAGAAGGAAGTGGATTCTATGAAAAAGTGACTGCAGAGGAAGAAAAGTGACCTCTGTGTGTTGGTTAGTGAGAAAAAAATTAGTGGAAGCATTTGAAAGATCATAGGACTTTATATAAAATCACTTTTAAGTACAGAATTAAACCATAGTATATATATGGAGGAAGGCATAGTCTGAGGATGGTTGTTTGTTCATAAGTGATCTAGGGTTAACAAAGCATTCCAGGATTTTATGAAAGCACTTTTAAACAAATAAACATCACCCTGCAGTGTTTACAAGCTAAGCATTTCAACATAATCTCTATGCATGAGAACCTGAGAGAAAAATTGATGGAAATCCCATGATAAACTATTTTGTTTAATTACTTAACCTCATGGCATCAGAGAAAAGAAGATAAAACAAATAATGAAAAAATGTCAAATTTTAAATTTCTAATACATTTAATCACCCGAAGTGCAGTTTGGTAATCAAAGCGGAGCACCTGAAATATTTCCATCCTGGAAGTTTCTCTTTAAAGTGGTATATGAACCTTTTTTTTTGCATAATATCAAAATGGCTGAGGTTTCTTTTTCCAGCATAAAGTGACATTATTTATGCAGACAGAGGGATTGCCACAGCCCTTGGGCAGTTCTTTGAAGCCTTGCCAGGCTGCAGTCTGTTCATCAAATAAGGCATCCTAAACATTTTTGCTGCTTCAGTATTCCTTTTTTTTTTCCCTGAGTATCTTGTCTGTCTTCTGAACACATCATGAGGTCTTTAGATCTAAATCAACGGCAATTTCATTTAGTACTGATAAAATTAGATTGATTAGAACAGGGCTGTGCTCCTGGGGAAAGGAGAAGATAGCTCTGTAGTATGGTCGTGAACAGGAAGGCAATGAGGAGCTCCTCTGGAATCCTTCCCATATGGACAAAAAGGGGTTGTCCAGTCTTCCCATCCTCTTCACTCTGGGGTGAAGGAGTGCTGCTGCACAATACCCAGGCTCAGCCTCCTGGCTGGTTTTCCTCTCTCCATCTCTGAGATCAGTGGGCTAGTGCTGTTTCTCTGGTCTACTGACTGAGCAGAGCAAGGCACAAAGAGTAGGTGTCCAGGTAATCCTAGCAAGCACTGCCTGCCCCATGTTTACTCAGTGTAGAGTTTTTTACCCACATGTCTACTACCCCCAAAGGGACCTTTCATTGTTCCATGATTTAATTTTTTTAGGGGTGACTGGCTTTCCGGAGCAGTTTGTCTTTATAGGTATCAGGAAGTAAATAAAAGAAAATCTAGAAAGTAGGGAAAAAAATAAATAATTTTACCCCATATTTCAAACTACTTCTTAGAATATTTTTATTGTGTGACAGATGCTGTCTTCACTAAGTTCCCCCTCATTTTTAAGGCTGACTTAACTGGCTTGTTTTCCACAGCGAGTTGAGGCTGTGGAAATGTCAATTCTGTAGTCCAGGCCCAGGCGTGGCTGTGCTGACTGCTGAGTGCTTTCATAACCCATCCCATAAGCATAGTCCCAGCATGGGCTGCTGCTTCTGCCACACCTCCTCCGGGCCATTTTACCTAGTGGAACTAACAAGACACTGACTGGCTCCACAATCTGTTGGATCAGTGTAAAAAATTAACCTTTTCTCTGAAGAACTATGTAGACCAATTAGCAGCAGTGGTGGTAATCTCCTTTCTCTTACATATGTCACAAGCACTGCTGTGCACAGATGCAGCTGCCATTGCAATTCATGTGTGTAAATACATTTCCCATATCCACGGTAGATTCAAACATAGATACTCCTGTGGCAGTAGGTAGGTTTGTTTGAAATCATCTCCCTTTTTATGAAGAGCTAATAGTACTAAACATCAAAGCAGAACATTGTCCATTATTTTTGCTGCTTCAATAGTGATGTGCAAGAGCTTGTGAAGTGATAAAGCATTTTATATTTTTAAAGGCAAAGATTATCACAGCAGTATTGGCTGTGGAAGCAGTCCAGTTGATTCAAACAGCAGTAACATTTGCTTTGAGTGAAGATGAGTTTTGAAGCACTACTATCTGTTTTGTGGCTTTTCAACTCATTTTTGTCAGAAATTCTATCCCTTACCTCATAACTGTCAATAACATTCCCCTATCTCTTTAAAACCATGGTACTGGCTCAGTTTGTTTGGAGACAGAAAGCTATTTTGACTTACAGGTTCAGTTCCTGTTGACTCAAAAGGGAGGAAGAAAATGTAGAACCTGAGAAGGAAAACATTTCTTATTCCAGAAGTTACTGACAGACAGATGCCATTAAGGAATGGATGGCATTTGTTCACAAACTTTTAAACATATTTTTTCCCAGCTGAGGTTTAGCTCTGAATGTATTTTCTAGCAGACACTGCCATGAAGAAAAGTGAATCTGGATGTGCTCTTTGCTTCAACAGTTGTATGAGGCAGCTTTCTTCTTGCCTGGGATCTCAGAATGGGACTAGAGCAGGGTTGATGTGTCATCCTGTTCTCATCAGGGCATCTGCAGAAGATCTGCCATCAGAGCAGCTCTTACTTCCTCACCCATTTGGCCAAAAGGGTTATGTCAGTTATGCCGGCAGGGATTTCTCTTTCCAGCAGACTGTGGTTTTCACAGTTCAACTTTATGGACTTTAAAATCTCCTCTGTCACAGATGTGTGTAAATGTGACAGAAAGTGGGAAGGGAGAAATGCACAGACACAATAAGAAAACCATCACTGGTCATGATTGTGGTTTGGACCAGGACTGATGTCTATAAAGCAGGAACCTCTATGAGAAAAACTGGCTCATAGATTGAATGCAAAGCAAGACCTTTCTCCTCCCATCACCACACCATTTAAGCAGCTCAGTTCTGGAGACCTTTCTGCTGAAGGTCATAGGAGCATGGGTCTGAGAAGGGCTCTCTGGGTCTCTTCTCTTAAGCCATCGTATCTTTCTTGTACCTAGCAGTGGAAATCCTTCATCCTTCTGCTGCAGGAGTCCTCTCTGTGCAGATTTTAATCTCATCCATGGATGCATCAGAAATGCTTCAAAGTGTGACTGCTCCGTTCCTGCCTCCTCAGAAGAAAAACTCATCTCCAGGGAGATGTGAATTTAATGTGGGATAATTTAGTTGTGTTCCACCAGTTTTTGGGCATTGATTATCAAGTATAGCAAGTGCTCTCTCCCATGCAAGTGTGCTCACTGCCTTTCCACTCTCCAGTGCTGAGTTTGTTAAAGGATCTGAACTCCTTGTGCTGCATGTCTATGAACAAGGAAAATGAGGGAGTTTGATCATGCAAAGCTTTTTAAGCAATAGGTCACGTCCTATGTTAAAAATAGGCTTTTGTGCTTATAAAATGCATATTGAGGTGATCATATTAAAAAGAAACAGCTCTGTTTTTAATCCTAGTTGCCAATGATTGTGCTTGAAATGCTAAATTGTGTGCTTGGGTGGCAGGGAGGGAGACGATGGACAGATGGACAGTCAAGCCAGCTCCCTGACAAAATCAAGCAGTTGCTGCAGGAGTTGCCAAGACCAGTCCTATGAAAAGTGCCACAGAGAGACCCTACCCAGGCCCTGCCCCGTAAGCAGGAAACTCTGTAATCCAGGGGTGAAGAGTGAAAGACCACAGGAGGGAAGGTCTGCGTATGCACATAGCAAGAGCAGCAGAGGAGCCTTGAATGATTGAGGTGAGTCCTTGAAAAGCAGACACATTTTTAACAATCTTCTAAGGCTTCCTCTTACCAAGTATTAAGAGATTTCCTACAAACACAGAAGCTGATCTGGGGATTTCTTTAGCAGTTGCTTATTTAAAAATCAGCCATGTCCACCCTTAATCTGAATTCAGATGAAGCGAGCTATTAATGTTTCTGTTACTCTCATTAGAAAGTATTATTTTTAATTCCTTTGCAGCAAGATGACCTATACAATGAATATAGGGTCATAACACAACCTTGACACTGAAATATGAAGAACAAAGTATTTTTTACTGCCCATATCAAGCAAGGTTATAGGTGTAAGATGAAGGTGCATTAATTTCAACAGTGGCAAGATCTTTTAAATGTTTTTCTCACCAGATTTTTGTCCAGATTATCATACTTATTTACACCTATTTTCAGAAAAAAACCCAAACAGTAGGTGCTGCAGCGTCAGAGTCTTTATAGAGGAGTATGGATTACTTGACTGTAAATTTGGCTTACTAATGTGAACAGAAGGCAGCTGTAAATCTCTAGCAAAACTTATATTTGAGTGTCAGACCACCACAATTGCTAATTTGAATCATATGATTCACTTAAAATTGCTGAATCCTAACAAGTATGGTTACTTGTTGAAATGTTTATAGCTTGTTTTCATTACTTTTCTAAGTGCAATAACTTAAGACCAGATCAATAACTGTGTAAGTACAAGTATTCCCATCCCAACACAGACCATAGCCTAGACAGAACTCTATTAGTTTAAATGGAAAATACGAGTGTTCTCTTCAAATACAACTACTGGGCTGGCAACAGGGAACAGGATTTGGTTTCCTGATTGTAATAGGCTCCATCACAGCTGAAAAGTAGTTCTGATTTAGATATAATGACCACTGAAAATCAGGTTAACTTTCAAGCTTCCCGCTCCTTTCTGAGTCTACATATTTCTCTGTGGTGTTTCAGTCAAACTGCTCTTTTCTTCCCACCACTTTTCTCCAGTCAAAATTCTGCAAGGCCAGATTTGCACCCCTGTAACTGCTATGAATCTCTGGTAATGAGCGATTCTGGCTGAGGATCTAATAACCCTGATGGTTGTAGAGTAGAGCAAGACATATTTTAGCTATTTATATAAGATAAGAAGCTGTAAGTCTGATCCGGCTCAGAGTTTGGATGGGCTGAGAAGGGGCCCTTTAGACCATAGAGCATGTATTCTGGTTTAGAAAGAATTGAACAATTACTGCACACTAATGCATGCATAGATGAATGTTCACATTGCAGAGCCCTAGTAAAAAGGGCAAGAACTAAGTATAAAGCAGAATAATCTGCTCTGAGGACTCTGTGCAAATAAAAACTCATTTCCAAGCTGTGACTGTAGATGTATATGTAAAGAGATACTGTGCATGTAAGATCTGTGCTCTGTGGTTGTGTTTCCTTTGGGAGACAAGGCAGAAGAATGATGACTCTTCATATCTACTGCACTTTGATTTGGCTAATTACTAGGAACTACATGAATTTACAATGGATTTGCAATAAATAATTTATTCAACATATTAAAATCGAGTTTTATATTCACTCACTATGTTATATCTGTAAACAAACGAAGGACTTAACAACCGTGTACAAATCTTTGAAGCCATGTGTGGGCTTGAACCCCAACCCTGAATCTCAAGACCCTCCCAGGAGGACAGTATCTGCTGAACTAGGAGCTGAAATATGTGCTGAGAGGTCTGATCCCCCTACCCATGGGTGTTTGGGCCACTTAAGCCTTCTCGCCTCTGAAGCAGCTCAGCCTGGCCTGAGGCAAGACTTAACCGAGATTAAACTCTCTGTGGTTGCTTTGTCCAGGCTGGTGAGTCAATTGGCTTTGAAAGACAGAATGGTGTAAAAAGCCCCTTCTGAGACCCCAGTTTTTTTCCACTCCTAAGGAAACAAGGCCAGCATGAAAAAGACTCTGTCCCCTCCTCATCAGACAGGTTGAGGACAGGGTACTTGATCTTATAAGAAGTCAAATATGGCAGCATTAAACTCTAAGTCTAAGCTCAGCTGTGGACTTCAAAGGGAGATTGAACAGTCTTTGCTCCAGACAGCATTTAATAGGCTCTTTGCCCTCATCAGCATTTTCCAAACAGATGCTTTAGGTACAGGCTTCACGGTGGCCTTTCAAAGCAGAAGAAAACCCTTATGAAATCATGATTTGTTATTGGAAAAAGCTAAAAGCTGGGTGAAAGCCCAGTTTGTGGGAAGTTCATTTGATGAAGGAGAGTAGAAGGGTGATGACTGCATGGGAAATCACTCCATGTCAGCAGCACACAGCAGCTTGGTCACTCTTTGCCATTGACTTTGGCATCTGCATTGCACTCCTCCCTGATGGGGCCATTCAGACACTGTGAGTGATTTGGCATCAGGCAAGGATTGGTCTTACCTCTGACCAGCTGGGCTTGTCTCTGCAACACTGCCAGGAATTCATGGAGGTTTTCTAGGCAGTATTCATGACCACACACTGTCCTCACATGTTGCCCCAGTGCTACTACAGAAGCAAGGGCCATTGCATAGAGAAAAGTTTTCAGAATAAGAGTCAGGGAGGTGAACAGACTTTCTGCATACAGAAAAGCAATAGATAAGATATTAAAAAATGATAGATAAGATAATCAGTGCAACTAAACTTGATGTGAGAAAAAATAATATTGCTTGGCTCTAGGGAAAGTCTAGTGTGCGATGCAGTGGCGGTTGCTCTTCCTTCAAGGATTGGTCTGTGATTTGGGCAACAAATGGAAAAGATGCGGAGTTGTTTTTTGAGCATGCACGCAGACTTTATTGCTGCATCAAGAAATATGTCGCCTCTTTCAGATCCTGCCTCCTTATTTTCCCAGTGTTGTATGTAGCCAGGCCAGGAGGAAACAGCACTAATTCTGCTCTGATGGCTTTGGCCAGGAGAAAGGAAGATAAGTAGACCTGAAAACAGCAGGGCACATTTACAGCCCCCAGCCTGACACAGTTCACAAACCTCTCCCTCTGGTATTTCTACAGTGTATGGGAGTGGGAACCCTTTGAACAGTCTGTGGGGCCCCCAAACATCTTTTTCTGGCTAGGTAGCAAAGGAAGGCTGTCTGAAGCAGGTTGGCCTCTTCCCGTAGATTTTCCATGGGGTTCAAAGGTGATCTAGGATGTAGCATTTAACTGATGTACATGGCCTACCCTTTTGAATTGGAATTAAAACCTTATTTCAGATCCAATTTAGACTGTGACAAAAAAAAGAAAAAACAAGTCAGAGGCAATCTCTCTCACCCTCTCAATTTTCTCTATACGGGTTGCACCATGCTAATGCTGGCCCTGTCACTCTGGAGAGCAGCAGAAAGCTGTCTGCTTGAATGGGGCAGCCGGCAGCATTCCTCCAGACCTTGGGATGAGGGTGGGGTTTGATCAGCCAAGGGAAAAAAATGTCAACATCTGTCTGTCACTGCACAGCCAATGGCCAATTATATTGTTTTTTCCTGCCTCCCTAAGTTGCAGTCAGACAAAGCCGCCCAGCTCCCGGCTTTGTTGCCTGTGCTATTTCCCACCGCCGCTCCACCTCTGATATGCTAATGGCAAAACTGAACGGTTTTGTGCTACTGAAAAGGATCTTTGGGCACATTCACTGGGTCAACAATCCCAACTGCTGCGCTGGGGCTCAGCCTGCTGCGCCAGAACCTGGTGCCAGGGGACTTCCCTCCTTTTTTTGGGGGAAAAAAAAAAAAAAAGTAGTGGAATTAACCATCTGGCAGTCTTGGTACCCAGAAACTTAGCTGAACAAATTATGACATGTTAACATGATATACTCTCCTCGTATATTTTCTGGACTGACAAGCAACAACCCCGGCCATGCTTTCCAGCTTTAATTGCCGTCTCGCCAGATGCAGCCTGGGAGCTGAGAAAGGACCATCTCCTCTCTGCTTCAGAGCACCACAGAGCAGCGAGGTGGTTACAGAAATACTGCTGTGTGTGTACTGTTGGCTTTGCATGCACTAGAGCAAAAGTAACACTGACAAACAGCCTTTTGTTTAGAAAATAAACCCTGTCATACATGCAGTGCTGGACACAGAAAGCAAACTTGATGACCTAATCCTATCTATTATGTAGCAATAGTAATGCACTTAAGTAGTAAGCAGAAGAATAATTACAGAGTTTATTGGATGGTGAGTTTCCCATTCACTGATGTTGTGGAAGCGCCAGGGCAAATGGGCTGTAGCACCAGAGACAAGGTGCTCATAAGTCTGTGACAAAGTGATTTCAAAGTATTTATTGTTTATAATTAATCACCTGAACTATGAATGATATGCCACTCCTTTTGCTGATGCTGTACTAATACTATCATCGCTTTATAAAAAACTGCAAGTTGGCAGGTTCTTGGGTGGTGAACTTTGAAGCACTTTTATTAGCAAACTAATGTCTATAAGCACAGTAATATGCCATCATGATTCAAAACAACTATGACATATGCAACTGTGTCAACTTTGAGTGCAAGCACCCTGTGAAAACTCCTGGACATAAGGCCCAGTGACAAGAGATAAAAGCTAAAGAAATTTAAAAGCTGAATAAGCAAAGCAGTCTGATGATCTGATGGCTTCCAGCTGATCCTGAGCAGAGACGTGGGTAAAGCTGGATGAATACTCCAGCCAAGAAAAAGGTGATAGTTGCGTTGTTTATAAGATTACAATTTGATATAGTTTGCATGGTAAATAGTGCTGTAAGAAAAGCTGACCTTTGCACAACTTGCATTATTCTCTTCTCAAAACATGCTTGCGAGCAGTGAGATAAAGATGGATTGTCTGGATCCAGAACCAATTTGTAGTGAAGACTCATACTTACTTATTCCTAAACAGGAGAATTATCAAGATGAACATTTTCTTCTCATTTTTAAAGATGTTCATATTTGTCAGCTCTCCCTGTTCCGGCTGTGCTGGAAGCACTTAGGCATCATCACCTGTGCCATGGTCTTGCAACTCTGTCTTGTGTGTTTGCACTGGCTTCCACCACTGTACATCCCCTGCAGAGTGTTCACCCAGACCCTGAGAAGTGCTGTCAGCAATGCCTTCTGCTGCTTTCCAGGGAAGGACTTTTATAAAAAGCATGCACAGCATGAAGGAGGAAGCAGATGCAGGCTTGCTCTGCACAGTGCTCTCCAGTTCCTGGCATATGGTGGATGGTTAAAAAAAATGGGTCTGAATGGTGTGAAAATCTATTCATCCTGTATCACAGAGAATAAATTATTTCTTTCTGGTCATATGCTGCATGTTGTCCTGGCTGCACCCGCCCATGCTGTTATGAAGGAATGCTTTAGACTCACAGGCTGTACACATCAGAGCAATGCTCTATGCTGATTTTCTGCGTGACAGAGACCAAAGATTTTAATTCAAACAATTTTTTGTCTGATTGTATTTGTGCCTTTAATGAAATAAACCCAAGCCTAAGTTATGATTATTGGAGGACAGAAAATCCAGCATGACTTGAGTATTCTGCCCTAGTAGCATGTTACCACTCATGTTGGAAAGCTTTATCCATGGTCTGACATTTTCTGTCTTTAGATTTTATCTGCTGGCTTTTGCTGCTTTGGGGCCCGGGTTCACAGTCCCTGCTTCTCTCCTGATCCCCAAGGCCATGAGGGGTTCATGTTCAGGGTGCTTGGAATGGCCCACTGTCCTTCTGGGCATGCATGAGCTCCTGTGAGGCAGGCAGGGCTCGAGAAAGTGGGTTCCATCCTCCTCAGTCCTCTACCATTCCCTGTAAGTCTGCACCTGCTCAAATCATCTGCAAAGTTTTTCTTTGATAAAATAAATAGACTCAGTTTAATTTAATCTGTCTGGCACACTTCCAGGAATCACTTTCTGTAGCTCTTCCCTGAAAATTCTTTAATTGCCAGCAACCTTTTTAAGGTTCAAGCAATGTACATTTGTAGTAAAGAAAGGTGGAAAACCACATTCAAATTAAACTGATATTAGGCTCAAATTTACTATTTGATTTTCTTTAATTTTTTTGGCTTGTTTGACTATACATGCTATCTAAAATGGAGGAGGTTTTTTAAAGTGTTGACAGGTCCTTACTCTCTGTCTGTTTCCCAAGGATTCAAGCATATTGCCTCACACACCATGTACTACCTAAAAACACATAACCAAGATAAGCAGTTAATGATATATAATAAATTTGCCCTCCAATACAATCAAATAACAGCTGTTACTTTTAAATATTATAAAAATTATAAGCATTTCTCTTTACTGAATGCCAGCCATAGACAAACAGATTTGGAGGAAATAAGCACTCTTTATTCTAGTTTATTATTACAATACTTTCAAACCTATAAGCTTTCTTAGCCTTTGTTTCCCTAAAAAAATTGGAGTGGGGTAGTGCATGTGTTTCTCTGTGTGTGTATGTAGAACCTTCATGATGCTGTGATGGCTGTGGGTTTGGTTTCCCCAGCTGGAGCACATCCACTCCTTTTTGTTGGACCTTGAACTTCTAAAAAAAGTTACCCCTTTCACTTGCAGGCAGATTCAACCCCATCACCTGCCCATCTACGTTGTTCATCCCTTAGGTCTGAATAGACTCTGCATGAGAAGAGGTCCCTGCTCTGGGAGCTGGGAGATGGAAAAAAGCATAGTCCTATGACTGCTTCCTGAAATAGGTGAGAGTATTTATGGTGTGAAGGAGCAGCCTGGGACAAGGGGGCAGACTGGTCATCAGTCTTCTCTGGAAGCTCTACCTGTTCCCAGTTACATCCCACATTAACAGTGCGTGGCTGCCTTTTTTCCCCTCCTCATCATTTACACTGCAGATAGAGCTCCCTCCCAAACAAAACAGAGTTTGTACTTTAAAAGAAGTGAAAGGAGAAATTAATCTACGTCATACATTTCCAGAGCTGGGCTTTCAGAAAAAGAAATCATACCACCTCACACGAATCAGCCCCTGGAAGAGTTACACCCCTGGTGCAGGGGTAAGCTTGCACATTGTAGTCTATATGAGTGGTACATCCTCACAGATACCGAGAAAGCAATACATCTGACAGCCACCTCTGTGCTGCTCACACAACCGTGCTGCCTGCAAGGTGGTGAAAGCAGGTGCAAAGTCTTTCCTCCCAGGCATATTTCACACTGCTTTGTACACATCTGTCAGCCTACACTTCATAGTGGGGAGTTAGACATACCTGAGCAAATGTGGTACTGGACTTCTTTCTTTGTTGTACCAGAAAGTGTAGCAGATCCATTACATCTTGCAAATCTGCCTTTTTTTTGAAAATTAGCCTTTGGGGTGTGGGGGGCAATCTTGTGCTGACTATGTCCTGTTAGAGCTCAGACTGGCACAAGGGAGTGGAGGGGAAGGTGTAGAAGTGAGTAGAGAGGACTGAGGCACCTCTCCTCCCATCCTTGAAAAGTATCCCTAACTAAATGTGCTAGTCTTGCAGGAGGTGTGCTCATCAACAACATTATTGAATAGGATAATGCCTGAAGGTCCCAATCAGGATACTAGACAGTGACAAAACTTGAGGGAAGAAGAAACTGTTGCCTGATGTGTAGAGAGCACTGAGCACTGGCCAGATGCAAAATAGCCTTGTACATGGCTGAAAAGGCTATTGTTTTTCAGAGACTGCTATTTTTGTGCTAATATGACAGTCACAGAGATATGTCTGACCCATGAATGGCCTGCATCCTCTATTTTATGTGTAATTGCAGTAGCTCTAATTACTATAGCCTCAGAAACAAACCCAAACAATTGTTCTTCCTCTTGGTAGGTTTAGAAGACTAATAGGTGGGGAACAGGATGCATATAAACATGTATATATCACACATGGGTACTGATATATCTTTTTCTGCCAAATACGTCACGAATATAGCCCAAATATGGAGCAGCTGAAATAACAGGCCTATTGGCATAAAGTCACATGTTAATGCTGAATTCAGTCACACTGCACCTGCGATAAGCTGAAAGCAAAAGAACAAATAAGTATACAATCTGCCCTCTTTTCTTCTCCTACTTAATACAGACTGCAAGTATATTTAAATTGTTCAACCTACTCTTGAAATTTGAAGCAGCAGCATACTTCTGATTGTGGTGTGAAATAAGGCATAACACTTCAAAACAAGGATGTGTAATAATTTCAAAGCCTGCTCTCCCTTTTGTAGATTATACATAATACCAGGCTTTGGTCCAATTTCCATCTTAGTGACTACTGGGGAAGTGAGAGGAAATGTTTATTTTAGCAACTGGGCAATTCAAAATAATTTTTTCACAAATGCAGAGGCTCTGAGAAGGCTCCACAGCCATCAATTCAGTGTCAGAGCAGGAGATCTGCATGGGGTGAAGGGGGACTTTGGCAGTGTTTTGGGGCATGGGACAGTACGAGCTGTGCAGAGGAAGCCTTTGCATCACATCTTTCACAAGCTCTTTGATCTGAACTGGTTGAAAAGGTCCAGGAAATCAGATGACCAGGACAAAACTGTTCTTACAGAGCAGTTATCCATGCCTCTTTTTCAGAGACCATCACTGTCCTGGAGTCAGTGAAGGAAGTCTTCTTCCACAGTATCCTGTGTCTGAGCTCATATCACTCATGAAGCTGCTGCAGTATAATACTGGGTTTTGCTTGAGACATTGATGTGTGTAGACCTTCATCAGCCCTGCTGTGGGAGGAGCAGATGGGTAAAAGGTAATGAATCACCAAAAGGTTGAGGACCAAAATCATCTTCTATTACATCATAGTTCACATCCACTTTTGTGGAGAGATGCTGTTCATCCGAGGCATGGTGCCTATGAGGAATCTACCTTGTCCACTGTAACTCCAGTTTCCTGTGGTATCATTGCAAAGCAACAAGGAATTAACTTTACCTCTACTCTGCCATTCCAGAAGAAATTGCACACCTGGACATGATGTGAAATTTCACTCTCAAACACCTTTTTGCTATGTTTATCTCTAGAAATTTCAATTGCTAAAAGAGCAGATGGCCTGGAAATATAAACTTTATTATCTGTAACAGAAGAGAGATTGTACTAGGTGTGAACACGCAGCACTCATGCTTTTGTAAATAGCCTAGTGATGTCTTTAAAACAGAAAGAGGAAAGGTCTGGCTTGTACTGGGAAAGCTGAGACAGCCCACAGGTTTAGGTGTAACCTGCACCATCAGGCGCAGCACACAGTAATCTTACTTGATGATGTTTTATACCTGCTCTCATACTTGTCTGTGAATAATGGAAGATGGCACTGCCAGAGGAGAAAGGACAACTTCTGCTATTAGCTCCATTGGCAATTTCTTTCTATCTAACTCTGAGTTCTTTTATGGAGCCCTTTTCTTCTTCTTTTATCTGAGTTGTTTGTGAAATATTAATGAAGAATATTTATATATTCTTTTTTTCCATTGCAAGTACTCTAACTGGCAGCTCTGTGTGTGTGTACACCAACGTGAGTGTTGTGTTCAAGGACTGTTAAATGTCATGTATCCGAACCAGAGCATTTCAGTCACATGGCACTGACAAACTCCACTCATGCATAGTACATGCCTTTCCTTAGCTCAAAACAGATGTTTCCCTTGACAGATCCTTCTCTGGATTCCTGAAAATAATTTTGTGGACTTTGTTTCATTGTTTGCCTTTTTTTTTTTTTCCTTTTTTTCTTTCTTTTTCTTTTTTTATCTTAAAAAGGTTAAGTATGTTCACAAACTGAATGTGAGACATGAAAGACAACAAGAAAATAGATGTTTCTGACTTATTGATCTCTTTGCTCTCCGTAATAAATGATGATAAACAGTTGTTCTCAGAGCCATGGCTTTAATGAGAAACATTGCTGTGGCTGCATTTCCCTTTTCTATAATGCAGAGGCCCTGCAGCTGAATCCCACTTAGGACTGAGAATGTCATCGTTTCTCATGACTTCGGTATTCCTGATGCTCAGCATTTTGTTGCAATGTTATTCAGGCTAACATTATAATAATAAAAAAATCGTGTGTCTTGGCTTATCTAGCTGCATATCAGACTTGGTTTGAGAACTCTCATACAGACAGAAATGACTCTCATGAAGCGATTACTTAGTACTGCTCTGATAAACCAGGCTGCTGGGAGACCAAGATGGTCATTAAAGGAAACTGTTTCTAAATCATTCACAGGAAAACTAGTTGAGGGAATTGTTGTCCATTTGCACTGTGTATAACGCTATTTACACTGAAAAGGAAGGTTCGACTTGAGAAAGCATGCTGTACTGAAGCAGGAAAAAACCAAATTATCAGCTAAAACGTTTGCATGTCTGGGGAAAAGGACGTTTTCCAACAGAAAAAATTAGTTCTGCATCTGTAGCACATATTTCACTTTGCCTGAAAAAACCCCTGTTTTGAGTTATGTTTGCAGGATTATGTACATGTGTTTCATTTGTATGGGATTAATAACAGAAAGAATTGGGGGAAAATATGAAGGGGTTAAGTATATTTCTGGCTGCCAATACCTATGCTTCTGGGTAATGTAGCAAATTTGCCTTCACAGTTGCTCAGTGTGTCTGCAAAATTCCTTTTTCTCCTTTTAGAGATTCCCTTTGAAATATGGGACCATGAAGGGCTCTTATATCTTTGCTCTCAATGAGTAGAAATAGCTTCTACGATAAAGGCCAGTCTATTTTCATGTGACTCATTGCTGTGATGACTCATATGGATTCACTTTCAGGACAGACCTGATGTGTACAACTGAGCATACTTAAAGCAGGAAACATAGAAGATCTGTGCTGTGATGAGCTTTGCTGCCTAGCCTGTGACTGCAACAGGCTGGTTTCGGTGCTCAGCATCTGCAAGAAGCTGGGACTGACCAAAGCTATAGTCTGACCAAATGTCTTCTGTTGTTTTCCTGAAATATGAATCTCAAAACCATCAAACAATGTTGCAAAACCATCTCTTGCTCTTCAAAAGCCATGACTTTGATTTGACTAAGGCCTTTGAAAGTGGTGCTGTCAAAGTAAATGAGCTCATACGCTAAATTGTGAATCATCATGTGAGTACTGCTTTATCGCAGCTCCACTTATCTTTATTGATTTTGTTGTGCAGAATTACCATGACTTGAAGACCAGGATGAGAAGTACAGATGCATTCCTGAATAAATACACCATAATATACAGAGGAGGATGCTGAAGATGTTATGCAAGTTTACAATAACCTTAATAAATTCAGTACACAAACACTCCTGGAAGGATCATATTCACGGCTAATAACTGCTGTTGCCAAGTTTTAAAAGTATTCCTCCTCCACATAAAACATCTGCAAAGGTGATGACCATGTTAGATACTTGGATTGATTTTATAAGAGGCAGTGCACGTGAGTCAGTCTGTTCCCATTACAGCTCAAACTTAAAATAGCTTGATGTAAATAATCTTTTATGCATAGCAAAAGCTTGTACAATTCCTGAAAATTAATTCATCACCCACACTGACATTCTAAAGGCTGAGATTGTTTCTGGTGTTGTCTGGTTCTCTATGAGGGCATGTCCAGAGAAATTACTGAAGGCTGACATTTTTGAGATACCTGTTTATTTTCTTAGGGCCAAATTAATCACTTGTGCAAAGTGGCCTATTTCCCTCAAAATCAGCTGAGAATTTCTGAGCACAAAAATTAAAAGTGTTACAGCAGGCCTGAGGGTTCCTTTTTTAAGAGGCAAAATCGTCTGGTCTGTAAAGGTCATATTCCATGTCTCAGTCCCGCAGCATGGAATGGTTCCCTCACTCTCAGATCACAGCATAGCTGATGAACTAGGATGTAAAGGGTTAGCACAGGCTCAAGAGTACCTCACAATGAAGCAGGAAAAACAACCTTACTATTCCCTCTTTCCTATTTTAAATGCAATTGTCTATCATAAAAGTTAAATCCATCAGCCATGGCCTTTCAGAAAGGAACGGAGGACATAATCTTTCAGCATCAGTCTGTTCCCAAACACCCTGGAAAGAACTCGCATCTACTTCGCATTTTACAGATGTCAGGAACACCAGCAAAGACATAGAAATCCCTGGAGATTTCTTGTTTCTGCAAGCATTAGTGACTTACCCCCACAGTGAGGACACAGGCTACAGCACAGGCTTCTCTGATGAGCTTGCACACCAAACAGGTAAACAGGTGTGAGGAGGGAAGGATGATGAACATAACCAAGGATATTTGGCAGGACTGAAGCGAAGGTGAGACGAGTGTGCAAATTCCATGTTTACCTTAGGGTTTCCCTGGGGAAGTCTTAAAACCTGCCATATTGTATGCCTGCAATTCCATTAGTAGGAGCAGGTACCTGGGGACAGAGAAGTCAGCTGTAGCTCCTTCACCCTGCTCAGCCACTGCTTCTGCTTACATACCTGAAGCACGGTGGTGATGCCATGTGCTTGTTTCTCTATCACTGTGACTGTTCATGGCCCCGGCCTGTTACCAAAAGCAGGTAAACAGGCACTCATTGAGAAAAACAAACCTGTCCAATTAGAAAAGGAGATGCAGATAAGCTATGAGCTGCAGCCAGCCAGTATGGCAGCTTTAGCCACTTTGTAGTTGTTTTCTCAATGGGGGGAAAAACAGACATGAGAACTTATAGTATCTTCACTGCCAGATTTCAGGAAAAAGTACTCTTCTGTTCACAGCTATTGTGCCCTTCTGGGGGAGTGTGAGGCATATTTACTTTGTGGGGAGAGTAAAAGCTGGGGAGGTGGCAGACATGAGAAAAGTATCTTCCTGAACATGTAAGGAAGACACTTTTTTATTTGTAGAATAAAATAAGAAATGCTATAGTAGGAAGAGCAGACAGAAGAGGATCAGTCACAGAGAGGGACCATAAACAGGATATGTGGGCATGAAGAAGGAAGGATGCTTGCCCTTCTAGTGTCAGTGAATTAATAGTACTGTAAATTTATGTCTTGCAGTCACCTTTCAGGGGGGAAATCAATTGGCAGCAGCAGCAACAACAACAACAAATAGTAATGACAAACCTATCCAGAAGACCACAGTAGTGACTTTGCATTTATCTTTGGCTGTATTTTCAGCTGGTGGAGAGTGTTGGTAGAGCAATGCAGGAACACCATCACAGGATCTCTACCCAGAAAGTCCTTTCAAGAATTCATGATGGAGTTAACATGCATGTTGTTGCCCTTTGGTGAGATTTCATCTCTCAGCTGTCTATGGGGTCCCAGGAAATGCCCCTGCAAAGGCTCGGAACCAGGAAATCTGGCTGTTGGAAAAAGGCCTCCAGCTTCAGAAAATTACTAGAAAAGGCTTTTCCTAGATCCTCAACCCATCATTGTGGAGAAACTGGCAGGCTCTGCTCCTGGGGAGGTCCTGGCTATGCCCCAGTGTGATGGTGTACAAATCTGCTGCAGCTTAAGGGCATGTTTTACCTGTGCAGGTGGAAAACAACTCCAGGGCCTCTGTGGGTTGGGTGCAGGCATGGTAAGGTCTTGTGACATCTTGTGACAGCCAGGATAGACAACAGGAGTTATCTATTAGGATCTTGTTTCATATGGAGGAGCTTCTGGCGACTCTCCCCTTGCCATGGATATGCTCCAGGTCTGTCACTGCGGTTTACATGGGAGTTGATCAAAACCATTATAGCAATATCTTGATGAGTTTGCAGGAGCCATGAAGCTGCAGCTTTGATAAGTGAACAGTCTCATGTGTCTCAATGTGACTATTACCTATTGAGTTTAGAGACAGAAGTTTAAGTAGAACCATGAACTATTTCATTTTTGATCACTTAAAAGATGCATCTGTCTTGTTCCATGGTGCTGAACTGCCTCTCATGTCTGCACAAGGTCTCAAACCCAGCTGCACAAACTCACATCTTTCCACCAGACAGTTTAAATGTAAGTGGATCTCATCAAGGAGCAAATCAGTGACACTCTGCAAATTTAGCATGTGGGCAGTGTTAGACCACACTGTTAATATCAGGATAAACAACATAGAGAGTGCTGAAAAACTTCAGTTTTCCCCAGGACGCTCTCTTTAATTTCTCAGTTTTTATTTTGATCAGAATTTCAGGTGACTGTAGCACAGAAATTCCGTGTCATCTTTTCTAAACCTAGGCTTTTGCTGCAAAAGACATACAGGATCCTGTCAGATGAATTTGCAACAAACTCATTCCTCTTGAGAGGGGAAGTGGAAGTTTCTTGACAGTAAGAAAGGGCTTAATGTGCTTTAAATGCTACAACCTATCTTCTCTGGCTCCGAAAGAGCCCAGACCTTCTGTAGGTTCCTTACTGTATTTGCCATTTGAAGGTCTCAGACCAAAAATAACATCTACAGTGTCACTGGCTACTAATGTTTAAGCACCTGAATTGCTCCCTAACTAGGAGGTGGCTTAGGAAGAGTCAGGTGATGGTCAGGGACCATGTACAGCAGTCAGAGTCTTCCTTAGTGTCTGGAAGCCAGCCCTTTCCTCATCTGCATAGCAGCAGTGCTAGGAGCTGATGCTTGGTCTCATGGATTATATCAGCTAAGTGGAAAATAGTACTGGTGACACAGTGCTGGTGACACCTGTTTGTTTGAGGGCAGAACAGGTTGCTGCTGGCCCAGATGCCTGGTGAGACAGATGAGCATATGAGGTGGAAATCCATACCAGCAGCTTCAGTGGTGACTCCCAAGTATAACTCTGTGAGATGAAAACATCTGGAATCATAAAAAAGTGAATGTGCAAGTAAACAAGTGTAGATGTGGTTGTAGATTTGATGAGTGTTTAGTCAAATGTGTCATTTTCTTTGAAGAATATGTAAAAAATACAAAAGTAGTTACTGATCTTAGAAATTTGAGCCTCATCTGGATATTTTGCCTCTTATCATAGACTCATAGAAAGGTTTGGGTTGAAAGGGGCCTTAAAGACCATCTAGTTCCAATCCCTCTGCCATGGGCAGGGACACCTTCCACTAGACCAGATTATTCAAAGCCCCATCCAGCCTAGCTTTGAAGACTTCCAGGGGTGTGGTGTTCACAAGTTCTTTGGACCATCTGTTACAGTGCCTCACCACTCCCACAGTAAAGATTCTTCACATTCTTTTTTCATTTTGCTCACTGCTGTTGTCTTCAACTACTGTTAAGGCACCTCTGGGGGTCTCCTTTGATAACAGTTTTTGCATCTCACAATAACAGCTCTTTCCCTTCTTCTAGAGGAGCCTCTCTGTCCTCTGGAATGGCCTTTCTGCGCTGCTGTGTAGCTGTTTTTCACCAGCTGGGAGGTCACACACATACACACAAACATGCACTTCCCCAAAGCAATTGTGTGTGCTGACCGTTGCAATCCACCCACCTGGCTCTGCTCTCTGTTGTACTCTAAGGCTCCTGAAAGGAACACTTCACACTTTCAGATCAGACATCTGTGTTTTTCTGAATATGCTTTTGAACAGGTGAGTTGGAATGGAAATAGGCAGTTTTCTCACTTACTGTACCTTATTCCAGCACCTCTTTCCACAAGTTACGTTCATAATGTCCCAGTGCATACATAGCAATATGTGAATGTGACTGCATTGCACTGGGGGGACAATGTCTCAAGTCAGACTACAGACTGAGATGCACCAGGAACTCCAACCAAACTGGTTTTCCAAGGCTGTAGGTGAGGATGCTGTAAGATGAAAAAGCACATTGGAGCATTATTAAACTATGTGTGTTGAATGGGGATGTAGGGGTGGATGTTATTTGAATAGGCCTGTAATTTTGCCACAATTAATTACTGATTGTGGATAGACTAGTGAAAATAAACAGAAGTTCTTTGGTGTTAGAATGCTACACCTCTTCTCCACCACTTAGAAGACTAGCACTGAACTCCACTCTGTTAACAGCAAGAGTAAAGCTTTATTGGAAAGGATATACCAAGTGTTTCTTCCACACAAAGGCCTTTCCAGTGTCTTCACTCCTGTGTCTGATTTACAAGGGACAGCAAAGAGTATGACTTGTCCAAGACTCTCATTTGGATGTCTGTCTTTAGTTCAGAGGAAAACATTTAACCCAGAGCCCGTCCCACTGAATCACCACTGCACAGCTGTGGTACCTGCAGGGTGTCTCACACTGGGCACACGAGTTCAGCAGAGCTGCCTGAGTGGTACTGGTGCTCACCCCTCCCTAGGATGTCCCTTCTGGGTCTGTTTCCCCAAATCCCGGGGTTTCTGTCAGGGTGCAGAGTTCACTGAGATCACTGATGGCAACTTATTTTAGTGCACACTTAAAGGCTATTTTTAAGGGGTTCTCTGAATTAGGATTTAGGAACTCAGTCTCTCACAAGTTCCTCATTAGAGATGCTGTGATTTTACCTCCAGTTGCAGACGTATTGATTTACACTCAGAAGAGAAAGGGAAAATTGATTAGGAGTGGAATGACTGCAGAGAGAACTGCACAAGTGAGGTCTGCAAGAGCGAGGCTGGAGGAAAGCTGCAGCCATTTTATGATACGCAGATTCTCTTTTCCCCAAACTCAGTCTTGAAAAAAATAAACATTCTTATTTTAATGAAGAGGTTTAATGACCTTCTGTTATAAGCCTCACAACCTACACAGTTCTGAGAGCATAGTGGCAAAGATCGATGACTGCTTGGACACACCGTGTGTTCATATTCCACCAGTGAGGCACCTGTCATGTTATGTATTGATTTTTATTTTGTTTCTCAAAGGTACAGTTTATGGATGGAAAATAATCCTGTACTCCCTCCAGGAAAAAGAACAAAGATCCTTTGTTTCCAATGAGCTTTAAATGAAAATCCAGAGCACCTAATTAGGTAACTTCTTAGCTCCCTAACACTGCAGCTCATGCAGCATTGTTTCTTGCCTTGCCCAGCTGCTGAACATTGTTTGCCTGTGACCCTTTCACCAAAACAGGACATAGGGTGCATCTGTCTCCTGCCTGTTAGCATCCTGGTGTTTCATGCAACAGCTTGTGATTTCTGAAGTGCTGGTGAACAAGGCACCCCTCTCGGACAGTTGCCAGCCTAAGCAGGTAGACACACTAACTCTGAAAAATTGCCAATTCTTTGTGTAGCTAACACAGTAGATGTGGATATCTTGACAAAGCCAACACAGATTTCCTTGCTTCTGCTTCCTCAGTGGGCTAGGGCTTTTCTCATGTTGAGAGCCCTGTGCCATGCCCTACTTCTCCTTCCTTTGCTGCTGGCATTTGTTTTTTTTTTTCAATTTCTCTTTTTCCTCTCTCTCATTCCAAAGTGCTGAATTTCTATACTAATCTCTTGTCAGGTGAATTCCTAATCAGCCTCATCAGGTGAATTTCTAATCAATCTCATTGAGCGATCCTTCTGCCCAGCTGTGCGTTGCCTGACTTCAATCTGTTTGTAGTTCAGAAATGAAAAACTGCCTTCCTCCAAGACCTAGACATATATTTGCCCAAAGGTGTGTCACATAAGTGGATGGTCATCAAAGTCTAATGACCTCATTAGTACTCGTTTACAGAGTGCAAAAGCAAGCACTTTCACTCTCTGTGAGATGTATATCAAAACAAACGAAAAAGGGAAAGAAAATGGCAAAGGACACTCCTTTTCAAGACAACCTGCAGCCCCATCTGAGCATAGGTGAACTGCCCTTAGCAGAGGACAGCAATACTGTTAATTATAGATATTTTTCTGCACTGCCACACCTTTAGTCCTGTGAATGTGTATGTACATCACTCTAAATGCGCATTGTGTATGTGTATATATACACACAGTATATGTGAGAGATCAGTGGGAATACACAACCCAATTAAGAGTAAATATTTCTTCAGTTTCAGATGACAGCAAAATGTCTGCAGGTCTTCTGAGAACTCATGAATGTTTGATCTTTGTCAAGGAGGTAATGGAGGAAGACTCTAAGAGTGACTCCCACACTGAAAAAATTGTCCTTAGGCTGGACCATGAAATATAAACATCAAACCCATTGTTAGTGTTATTAATTCTAGTTGTATATTTCTAGGCTGCTGTAACATCTATTCCATTGGTGTGGAACAAAGCAGACTTCTTCCTTGAGGGGTAGGTGGGGAATAACTGAAGTTCACGTCTGGTGCAATGTGTCGTCTTAGGGAAAGCTCCTAAAGACTTTGGGGTTCACTGGGAAGGTTCATCTTACCTAACCTGAAGGAACTGAAATGCAGGTGCCCTAAGACCTATGTAAGTCACTAAGGTTTCCTCTTTAGTCAGAAAAGAGAAACAGGCAAAAGTCGTACTGCAAAAGTCTTAGCCAGCAAGAAGACTGTCTAAAATAGAAGAAATGTGCTAGTTCAGGCACAGCAGAGTAGTGTAAAGGCAGAGAAAGTCCTAGGGGAAAGAAAAATAAGCCATGCTTTACTTTCACCATTAGTATTTCTGAAATGAATGTTTGAGAAAATAGAAGGAGAAAACTGAGAGTCTTCATGGCTGTATTTAGTATAATGAACTACATTTTTTTTAGATGAAAGCCATAAGAGAATTTTGAGAAGTGGTGAGCTTAAAATGCAATACAGATGGGGAGACAGGGCAGCCAGCCCATCCATCAGCTCAGCTTAGACCCTAAGCAATTTGGAGAAATATATTATGATGTTTAAGTGTAGCTGATAACTCCATTTTACTGGTATATATTTTTTCTGCTTTTTAGCTTTTGTCTCTCTTTTTTTCAGATGTCTTGCTTTATTAAACTTTTTTAGTTTTGTTGATGTTAGAAAGTATCTCTAACAGGCATAAAGTACTTTATTACTCCAGCATTGACTAATCTAAAATTAATATGGTGCCTGCTGGTGGAACACATGCAAATCCCTGAGACTTAAAGAGCAGAGCACGTAGGTCAGCATGGGGGCCAGTACTGTCAAGACCATGTGAAGTGAGTAAAAAGAGTTTAAACAGCCTTCTGGCATGGCACAGGCCCTAGGAAGGCATCTGCTGCTCTTAGCTCCTCCTCTGACCACTTTTGAGTCTTCAAAAATTTTCCCATCCTATGCAAAGACAGTGAAAGACTTTCAACACATGGGAGAGACTGTTTAGCTGGTACCACTGTCTTAACGAGTACTGAGGGAGGATATTGAGGGGTGAAGATCAGTACATTGTGCTTACTCTGGATGAGCAAGGGCTTGACTCACTGTCATCCTCTTCCCTAGTTGTTCCTATTGCTGGGTTGCCTCAGGTGGGATCTGTCTCTTGCTCAGCAGAGTCTGCAAAGACTTGCCAAGGAAAACTGATCCAGGTCACAAGCTCCTATGATCTGCAAGTGTTTATTGTTGCTATTGTTTTATCTGTATCTCCTGAAGGAAAAATGCTATACTGAAAATTTAGTGACCTGACCTAGTCATACTTTTGTGCTGATGTCCATGGACTGTTCCTTTGAGGGATCTTGGGAGGTAACTTGGGAAAGAGAATTGGTTTGCAATTACTCTGCACAGAACCACAGCTCCAAGGGAACATCCTTAGGGATCCGCACCATGAAAAAGGGTTGACTTTACCATGTTAGCTCATATCCTAAAAGGAGAAAGAACAGTCCATATCCCACAGAGTTTTCTCCAGTTGTCTTTGAATTGTTTTAGAAGAAAGAATCAACATGTATGTCTTTCTGTAAGGCAGGCTTTATTGTGTCCACAGTCTAGCAGGTTCAGTTAAGCTCCTTAGTGTACAAAGGAAGAATACTGCCTTCTGCAGAGGAAAACCAAAATAAAACAAAATAGTGAGTCTCTACAGGATGGGTTGTATGGGAACTCAGACGAAATGATAATAATTGTTTCTTGCTGTCTGACATGGTTTTGCATCAGTGACCCTGGAAGTGATTTCTAA
Organism: Sclerurus mexicanus; assembly: GCA_013396755.1. Lineage (NCBI taxonomy): Eukaryota > Metazoa > Chordata > Aves > Passeriformes > Furnariidae > Sclerurus > Sclerurus mexicanus. The sequence goes on along the minus strand of VWZF01005544.1, from coordinate 203,925 downwards.
ATGTGACACTGGAGGGAGAATCCAGGATGGTCTATTAGAATGGACACTGAAATGTTTGAAGAAATCCAGCCTGCCAGCTGCACTGCTAAATCCTTTGAGGTTCACGCTTCAGCTATTACTTGCAGTATTAGTTACTTGCATGTACACACATGCCAAAGAAATGCTTAAAAAGGTGTACATGGGCACTTGCTCACCTTCCCCCGTATGACAGACAAAAGAGGCTCCCTAAATCAGCCTACATGCCATTTCTTTTCTAAATATAGATTTAATTTTTTTTCTGCCAGCAGTGAGAAAGAAGCTAGACAGCAGCATCCCTTGTAAGAAACCTTAAACAGCTAAGAAGCTTGATTAATTACTTAGGGATTCCCTCGGGTTGTTACTAAGGTAACAGGAGTAGAAGTGCTTAAGGATGGCTGAATACGAATACTCTGTGTGTGCTGGAGGATATGTGGTGGTTTTTCAGTAGTGTGTTGCATTGTGAGTTTTGTACAGTATTAATGTAGAAAATAAAAGGTGTGTGCACATGTAGTCGTGAAAATGCAGAGCCCACACAGCCCTATGAATCCCCAGCTGCATCTGCTGAACACAGGGAAAAAAAGTCTGCTTTGGCTTTCAGGAGGATGTAACAGGAAAGGAATTTGGAGGGTGCAGGGCACATATCTCTTTCTAGCTCTGCAAAACCTTCATTTTTCTGGCTGACTTAAAGTATTTTCTCCTTCTCCCTCACCAGAAAACACTGACCCAAGTCTAGCTTCCTGCTCTCCAGCCCTCTCTTTCCTGCTGAGCCAACCCAAAGGCTTGAAAGAACTCATGCTGAATTAGTAATTTTCTATTCATAGACATTCATTTGCTTTTTATCATGTTCCCAGCAGTGACCACAAGGAGAAACTCAAATTTCCAAGAGGAACCACTCAAAAACGTGACCCTTGGAGGGCTTTGTGCTGTGAGATGCTGAATACCCATAGCTCTCACTTGGCACTTCACAGGATGCTTATGACTCAAGCTGTGCAAGAAGTTATTTCTTCTGGTTTATAGACACTGCCCAAAAAATAACTAATAAACATTCTGGAGGAACTGAAATAACTTCTGAGAACATCTTTAGGACAAATTGGGTAGAAAAAAAATCAGTCTGAGCGAAAACAATGTTTGAAACAAAAGGGGCCAGTGTGATTTTGACAGAATTTGATATCTCTCAATGCTCTTTGAAAACGTGGTCACAGTATTGCTTTGTGTTACTGCATCTGTATTTTCCTCCTGAAATTGTTTCATTTAAATTGTGGAGTTCTGCATATCATCTGGCAACCTATGACTACTGTTGCTCTGCAAAGTAATTTAATATGTTTAAACTGTCTTTTGGATGGTTGGCTTAATCACATAGCCCAGATAGCTCCTTATAGCACAGTAAATAGAAAGTTCTTCATCTCCCCTTTTCTATGCCTTTGTAAATTACCCACTTCAGGGATATTTGAGGGATATGAGCCTTATTAACAAGACATCATCACTATTGTTCTGAAGGATCTGCCCACCCTTGTGTGTTAGGTAATCAAGATGGAGAAGTGTAACTGTTTTTCCCACAGATTGCATTTCTCTTTTATAGTCTTTGATAGGACAAAGCTTTGCAGGAAAGATAGAGCAGTGACAGGGTTTCATCCTCTCTTGTAGCTCTGCTTTCCCTGGGTGTAATTATTTCCCCATTGAGCAATCCTTGCTGTAGTGATCTTGTTTATTTCTCCTGAGAATTCACAAAGGCATTTCAACAAGTGAATCACGGGGAACAGGCATTAGACAATTTTTTAATCTCTTGGGAAAATGAGGAAAGTGGTGTGTTTTCTGCAGAAGTCTCCTGTGCTGCAGAAGCACATTTCGGCCTCTAATTCAGCAGCACCTCAGGCATTGGTGCCAGTCCTGCCTCCTGCTGCATCTTGGTCTGGATGTGTGACTTCTTAGGGGCAGCAGCATCCTAGAGCACCCCTGCACAGTGACTGCTGTTCCCATTGAGGCTCTGCTAAAAAGACTGCCTGGAGGCAAGACAGCCCTGCCCACCCATCTCACAGCCTGATGCTTGGCAAGAGGCTGAATTACCACACGGGCATTGCCATGAAAACATGCTATAAAAACCAACCCACAGTTTCTGCAACCTTCCTGTGTTTACTTTCTTGAAAGTTAACAACACTGAGTTTTTGCCCTAAATTAACCAAGTCCATGGCAAGAGAGTCTGTAAAACAAATACAGTGGCAGCCAGGGCAACAGATACATCAGTGTAAGACCATGACACAGGATGGCCACGTTAGGATACTTTGTGGGACAAGGTGAAACAGTCCCAATCCTCTGCTCCGCATCTTCCAGGTGAAGGATCCAGCCATTCATATGAAGGATGATTTCTAGCAATATTTCCTGAGATGTAACGTAACATACCTACAAAGCCAGTGAAGAACACTCAGCAGGTGCATCAATTCACATTCATGTGGATTAGTTTAAATTGCTGATGAAAGAAGACCAAACCATGAAATGGGGTATCTGAGCTACACTTGCATCCAGGGTATGTGTCCAGTACTGTTGATTCTTTTGTGGAGATGTCGCCTCTACTCAATAAGCAATAACAAGAAGTGTAAAATGTTGGAGTTTTTAAGAGCCTCAGCTGTTTGTTCCTTGAACTTGAGTCAGTTCCTTAAGATAAAAAACACCCTCTTGATATAGCCAAAATAGTCCTCAAAGGAGTTTTGAGTAAAAAGAAAACAACCTACAAGAACCTTTCTGCTTCAACATCACAATGAACCTGTGAGTGTAATTTTAAATTATAAAAAAAAAATGAGGGAACATTAAGTTCATGTGGAATTGCAGTAATGTTTTTAGTGTTGCTGTAGCAGAAATAGAAAGTAAAAGCAAAATGACCTGCCCCTTGGCATTTATTCCTTTATTTACTTTCATTTACTTGATACTTATTTTTGTATTCTGTAAGCTAATTTCCTTGGGAATTGATAAATAGCAACTTCCTGAAATTTTTTCACCCCTGTAAAATCTTGGCATGTTGTAATGACCTCTCAGAGACCATAAGGCATTCAGACAGACTTTCCCACCCTCCCTACCCCCCACAGAAAACTGGTTGGAAAAGACTCACGATAGAAGAAAATCCAATATATGCTATGAAGCAAGAAGAGGGGTAATAGCTTTTCCTTGGACGGTTATCTTTTTGTGAATCATGAATACAGAGTTACCAGACATCATAAGTTGCACAGAAACATGAAGAAAAATGAGCACGTTATTAACTAGAGTTTTGCTACTGGGCTGCTGGCGTAGATCTAGGCATATGCAGCCCCTTGAAACACTCTGATAACCCATGAATGGAAAATAAAGTAACAGAGGCAAGGAGCAGTGGAAATCCACCAGCAAGTTAAGTAAGAATCCATTTGTGATGCTGCTCCTTAGGGCACTTATATTATAAATTATTCTTTCTCTCACCACTGCCCTGTTTCATTTTTGGCTCTTTTTTTTTTTTTTTTTTGGTCAGTATGAAAACTAACATGTGTGAACTACCATGGCATAAAGGCACAGTGAAGACATTTATCACAAAAAGATCAGCTCTATGCTCCTATGCTCCTATGCAAGGCCTACCTTGGCAAGTTTACCTCATTCTAAAACTAAAATTGCGTTGACCACTGCATTTCTATCTCAGGATAGCTGTATTAGTTAACTTGTTAATGGTGAAGATAAACTTTTACACTGTGTTTTTCAGCAATCTTTCAAGTGAAAGTGAAGTGAAGAATCTTTCCAGTGGAAGATCAGGTTTTCCAAATGAGTAATGAATACTGATTATTTATGAATGATCAGTACAGACTTGATCCATTACTGGTCACTTCTTTCTTGACTTATCTCCTATCCCCCTTTACATCAACATTTTATATCTTTATTTTGGCTATACTCAGCTCAGTCAAAGTGGAAAAGAATGAAAACTCAGTAGAAGATATTTTCTGTAGTCTTTCATCTCTGGAAATGCTTTTAATTACTAGAAGAGTTTACTCTTAATGTGGATTTATTGAGCTCTAGACAATCTTTCAACATTTCATCTGAGGCAGAACACTCACTTTAAAGTGCTTGTGATAGATGTTTGCTGTTGATGTTGTAAGCAGTTTAGACCCAGATGTAAGCACTCCTTTATGAAAGCCATTTTCCTAGCATCTGTCTCTGTAAAAATAGAAAGGTTGCAGGTGCGGATCCAAACCAGGATCATCAACATGCCAAAGTAGCATCACTGGAACACTGTAAAAACAGAAGAGACATGGATTTTGGCAAACTGCAACAGCAAAACACAGGAGAAGGGAAAAGATGGGAGCATCCATCTGCATTTAGCAAAAATGATACTTCCTTCAGTGGCAAGACATGGCCGTAATGGTAAGTTTTAGTTCAGTTGAAGATAGATGACATTCTGAAAACTTTCAGAGTGACAGTACTTGTGGAAGGAGAGGAAAATTAAACATTTTTTTCCATGCAGATGATGGCTGATAAGTGAATAACAGTCTAAGACAGTCTAAGAAAGGCACAAAAAGACAGTTCTGGGCATGTGAGCATGCATGATGAGGATTATTGTTTTAATGGTACCACAAGACAGTTGGCCAAGGCTAGCAGGGAAAGAAGTGAGATCCATGGAGACCTTGAATAACAAAAGGTGCAAAATATGGCAATCATGAATGTTAATGTGAATTTCTGAATGCTATTTGTGTGAAAAATGAAGATTCCACTTAGTCTCCAGTGGGCAGTTATGGCATAGCTTACCCAGCTGTGACATGTAGCAGTTTCTGTGCTGTGTTACCTTGTTTGAGAATTTAAAAAAGTCAGGTGTTATTACAGGTGTTCTTGTGTACTCAGAGCTTCTTTAAGAAGACCTGGTGGATGTTGCCACAGTCTATGAGGGAAGCAGGGGAGAGGATCTATAGGGCTGTGTATCCATGCGTGTTATTACCTGATGTGGGAGCATGGCCTATCCTCAGTAGGATGGTCATAGAGAGCTTAGATTTCTAACTTGTGCCCATTGTCTCAATCAGTTAATAAACACTAATTATGCCTTACAAGCATAACAAGACTTACAGTTAAATACCGGGGGTATGTTTGAGTTGAGAGGGATACAGCAGCTGGCAGCAAGCAAAACATAGCTGCTGTAGGAGAAAAGCTAACTAATGAAACTCTGCATTAATATGATTCTTTTAGATTATTCACCTCCTCCATCACATCCTGTTTATGTTTTAATCACTTTCTCTAGACTCATACCGACACTCCCTCTTGCTGTCTTACCACAAGATGGACTTCAATAAACTATTATTATATCTGGAAGCACTCTCCTAGCTTTTCATAATTGCTTCTTGTACTTATATGTGTGATGCAGAGACGTCAGCCTCCACAGTCATACTTATTGCTATAACTGCATATTGTTGCTTGTTTGTTTGGCTTTTTTTTTTCAAAGAAATCTAAATTATTATAGATATTCCAAGTCACTATTTTCTCTCCTCTCCTCTCCTCTCTTATGAGAGGACTCCTGACTCCTGTGAGCAAGCCGTTCAGGTAGACAACCCATATTTCTTTAAACTTCAACCAAGAAGTCTCCAGCTGAACATGTTGTAGGGATATAGGAGAACAGACTGCTTGAGAAAAGAATGCAATATTATTATCTCACTCCTTAAGACTTCTCCAGCAAGCATAGCCACAGTATACGATGTCCTAGGTCCAATTTGCTCCAATGTGATGGAAACTGATTTGTGACTCAGAATTATTTTATGAGCTCTAGGAGCTGGCAGGGATGATTTAGCAGTTTCAAGAAAAGAAGAGGCCTTTCAGGGAAAGGAAATACTGCAACATTCTTTAACAGCAGTGACAGTCTCCAAAAAGCCCTGTGGGCCCCTTTGGCACGTAACTGCCATCAGGAACTGAAAGGGCATTTCTGAAGAGTAGAAATGAACCTTGTTTGCTGGTTCCTGAGAAAACAGCTTCTGTCCCTCCTGAGAGCCATGGCACCCTTACTATTGAAAAAATCACAAATGTTCCCTCAAAGAGAATTGAACAAATACAAGTGTTGGGATGATGTCATGCTTTTTTTTTGTGTTCACCTACTTCACATTTCAATGTCCTGTTCAGGAGCTTGAATAGCATTTGGTTTGGGGAGTTTTCTGTGTAAATTAGCTCAGATTTGGAGGGCTTTCTAGCACTTGTATTTCCTTCTGACCTGAATGCTACTGGAGACATGCTATAGGGAACAGAAGAATTCAGGGTAGAGTTTCATATTTACTATTGCTTTTTGCCATGTGAGATTTGGAAAACAATCCTAGAAGCTGAAAATCACCTTATAGACACTGTGTTTGTGTGTGTGGTTGTGTTTCAGAGAAGCCAGGAATAAGGCGAGTATGCAATATTCAAAGGTATGTCTTTCTCTCATGGATGCCAGTTTCAGATAATTCCAAGTTTTTGTTCTACCTTCACTCTACGTCCCATCTCTACACTGCTGTTACTGCTCTTCAGTCAGTCCCACCAAGAGCAGCACCAGAGTAGCTAAAGGGGAAGCAAAACATCGTGATGAAGAGGCAGTAGGAGAGGAGAGAAGAAAACTTAATCTGTCTTTACTTCTGAAAAGATGCATCAGAGAGCTATATCCTTGAGAATTCAGCAATGAAAAACTGATGAATGGGTTTGTTGTTGAAGAGAGAATAAGTTACCATTGAGTCTCTGACAGTACAGCTGTGGTTTTTTATGTGGTGTCACTGGCAGTAAAAAGTAGTGGCCAACCTTAATTTTCATTACTCAGATCTGCAGTAGTGGTCCTGAAATCACAAAGGCAGGTGGTTTGTCAAAGAGAATAGTAATTACAACAGCAGTAATTGAGCAGAGTACCAAAGGTTTGAAAAACTGGTTGCATGGTTGGGCTCAGAGGGGCATGGTTAAAGGTTCACACTTCACCTGGAGGCTGGCTACAAGTCAAGTTCCACAGGGGTCTACACTGGACCTACTTGTGATGTTCAATACATTAATTACTGACCTCGAGGGTGTGAAGGAGTGCACTCTTAGCAAGTGTGGCAATGAAGCCAAACTGGTGGGATCAGTCAATACACTTGAGGACAGTGGACACTCAGAGGGACACAAACCAGCACTAAGAATGGGCCGCAGAAGCCTTTTGACATTCAGCCAGGATGAATGAAGAGCCCTGCACTTAACCCCCTGCATTAGTATGGGCTAGGCCAGGGAGAAGCTCTTCTGGATAGGACCAGGTGTTCTGGTAGCTTTTAGGCCAAACATGATCCATCAGGGAGCTCTGGCAGTGGGACTGGAGCACTTACCACAGGAGGAAAGGCTGGGGGAGTTTTGGGGGCATCTGATGGTCATCTTACCCATAGTCATGTTATTACCAAATGCGTTCTTTACTAAGCATGCTGCTAATTTTATTTTGAAACTCTCCTTGGATTTTAATTCTCTATTCTACTTTGGCCTTACAATTCACTAGCTATTTCATTATGCCAGAACAATTTGATTTGCTTTGTAATTTCACTACCTATATTATTTTGCAGGGGTAATATTAATTACAGATATTCTGTCATATATCAGTGAGGTACTTATTTATCATTAAAAAAATACTACTCTGCCTCTTAAAACATAGTTTTATAATGCTAACATGGAATAATTATTTATAATAGTTACTTACCACACATCTGTAGCAAGAATATATGTAATGGCCTGCTCCAAGAGCATAAAGCAACCATGAAAAATTTGTAACAGTATCAAATAATAGCCAAAACTAGATATTTTAACATGTTACTTTCACTGTATAATGCTACTTGCTTTTTTCCTTTTGCTTGAAAACTTAGAGAGTCTCTGCTAGGCAAGGGTTGAGTGCCAAAACATGATTCTTTTTCCTTATGCTTTTTCTTTCACATGTTTCCAGACTGTGATCTGCATCTGATTTCTTGAATTGTTTTGCCTGTTATAGTCATGGTTTTTATAAGAATATAAATGGCCATTTCTGGAAATCTACAGTCCGGTTCCTCTTTTTTGATATTCATTGTATTCTGTAAGATTCCTACTCTGAGTCCCTGCAGAGGGATTATGGGAGTAATCTAGAATTATTCAATATTATTTATTTTCAGTGATAGTACAGTATATCAAGTTCAGGGAATTCACCACACACTCATGGTATGTAAAAGTATTTATGGTGAATGACAGGTGAAGATATTTCTGGCAGGCAATTCAGACTTGCAGTACTATTCCTAAATGTATCTCCTTCTCCTTGGTTCTTCAGAGATTACAAGCCCATGCTTAGCTATATCCACACCTTCCCTTCCTTTATATTTACTCATTTTTCTGCACAAGAAATTCTGAGCATAGTTGAAGATGTAAAAAAAGGACTAGTTGCCCATAAAAACAGGTGGGTGGGATTCTTTTTAACCTATAAAGGCTTTGCTAATTCCCACTAGCTGTCAAATGGGATTTTATAGAGGAATTGTTTTGAAACATCAGCAAATTTATAGGAGTCCAAGAAAGAGCTGAAGCATCAAACCCATTAATGGGAGAGTAGAATAGGATTCAGCTGACACAGTGTGGCTGTCTTGAGTCTAAGTGTCGGCAGAAGAGCCAGGTGCCTCACCTCTCTTCTCGGATCAATGGAAAGAAACAGTTCATAGTGATATTCCACTTAACCTATAGCATTGCCTCAAGAGACATTAGATTAAGAACTCATTTTTTGCCTCTGACTACAGACAGAATCTAGGGGGACTAATTCATGTATCCACATGGCAGATATCTGATATGAGATAGGAGAACTCTCTCTTCAGATATCCCAAAACTTCCTCTGAGTTTCGGGTTGAAACAAACAAGATCAGGAACACTTTTCTTCATCTGCTTTAGTGGTGTCTGAAGAATGAAAATGCATGAAGAGATTAGTTGTTTTTAAAAGGTTTGTGCATTCTTGAAAACTGACCACTGAAGCTGTTCCGAGCAGTCTTTTGTAATGGAACTGAGCAAGGTGCAAGGTACAACTTCCTTGAAATTTGAAGAGTTTGATACAAACAGGTCGCTTACATTTAGTTTTTAAAAACCTTATTACTGGAAGGAGCATTTGGCTTTGTTCCAGGACTGCTTATGACATATGACTCTTCAACAGCCTTCTGAGATATTTATTTCTAAAAATGTCTGCCCTAAAGTTCTAAAAAAGTCTTTCTGACAGGACTCTGGTTCTGTTGCCATTTTAATCCAAAATCTTTTAATGGATAGTCCTCATGAGAGCATGAATGCAATATTTAAGATAGGAACATATTTAACCTTTGCAAAGAACAAATGCTAATGCTGTTTTATAATCTGTTACTTGCCTAATCCAGCATCCATATCCTTTTATCAGATTCTACTTACTGTGTGAATTCTCCAAAGTCTTAGGAACATGTCCAGTTCCCGAGCTTTCACTGGTTTCTATGGGCTTTGTTAAGGCTTAAATCTGCAAGGAGTCTGTAAAAAATAATTCTAACATTTGTAGTGCTGCACTGTATCTGGTCAAGTTCTGGAATTCTACCTTCTAACTGTAGAATGAGATCCATTTTCATATACAGACTCACAGAATCACAAGGTTGGAAGGGACCACAGTGTGTGATCTGGTCCCACCTCCCTGCTCAAGCTGGGTTGTCCTAGAGCACATGGCACAGAATTGTTTCCAGATGGTTCTTGAATATCTCCAGTGAGGGAGACTCCACAATGTCTTCAGGAAATCTGTTCTTGTGCTCAGTCACTTGCACAGTAAAGAAGTTCTTTCTCACGTTCAGATAAAACTTTCTGTGCATTAGTTTCTGCTTGTTGCCTTTTGTCCTATTGTTTGGAATCATCAAGAAGAGTCTGGCTCCATCCTCTTGGCACCCTCCCTTCAGATACTTACAGATATTGATAAGGTCCTTTCTCAGCCATCTCNCCTGTTATAGTCATGGTTTTTATAAGAATATAAATGGCCATTTCTGGAAATCTACAGTCCGGTTCCTCTTTTTTGATATTCATTGTATTCTGTAAGATTCCTACTCTGAGTCCCTGCAGAGGGATTATGGGAGTAATCTAGAATTATTCAATATTATTTATTTTCAGTGATAGTACAGTATATCAAGTTCAGGGAATTCACCACACACTCATGGTATGTAAAAGTATTTATGGTGAATGACAGGTGAAGATATTTCTGGCAGGCAATTCAGACTTGCAGTACTATTCCTAAATGTATCTCCTTCTCCTTGGTTCTTCAGAGATTACAAGCCCATGCTTAGCTATATCCACACCTTCCCTTCCTTTATATTTACTCATTTTTCTGCACAAGAAATTCTGAGCATAGTTGAAGATGTAAAAAAAGGACTAGTTGCCCATAAAAACAGGTGGGTGGGATTCTTTTTAACCTATAAAGGCTTTGCTAATTCCCACTAGCTGTCAAATGGGATTTTATAGAGGAATTGTTTTGAAACATCAGCAAATTTATAGGAGTCCAAGAAAGAGCTGAAGCATCAAACCCATTAATGGGAGAGTAGAATAGGATTCAGCTGACACAGTGTGGCTGTCTTGAGTCTAAGTGTCGGCAGAAGAGCCAGGTGCCTCACCTCTCTTCTCGGATCAATGGAAAGAAACAGTTCATAGTGATATTCCACTTAACCTATAGCATTGCCTCAAGAGACATTAGATTAAGAACTCATTTTTTGCCTCTGACTACAGACAGAATCTAGGGGGACTAATTCATGTATCCACATGGCAGATATCTGATATGAGATAGGAGAACTCTCTCTTCAGATATCCCAAAACTTCCTCTGAGTTTCGGGTTGAAACAAACAAGATCAGGAACACTTTTCTTCATCTGCTTTAGTGGTGTCTGAAGAATGAAAATGCATGAAGAGATTAGTTGTTTTTAAAAGGTTTGTGCATTCTTGAAAACTGACCACTGAAGCTGTTCCGAGCAGTCTTTTGTAATGGAACTGAGCAAGGTGCAAGGTACAACTTCCTTGAAATTTGAAGAGTTTGATACAAACAGGTCGCTTACATTTAGTTTTTAAAAACCTTATTACTGGAAGGAGCATTTGGCTTTGTTCCAGGACTGCTTATGACATATGACTCTTCAACAGCCTTCTGAGATATTTATTTCTAAAAATGTCTGCCCTAAAGTTCTAAAAAAGTCTTTCTGACAGGACTCTGGTTCTGTTGCCATTTTAATCCAAAATCTTTTAATGGATAGTCCTCATGAGAGCATGAATGCAATATTTAAGATAGGAACATATTTAACCTTTGCAAAGAACAAATGCTAATGCTGTTTTATAATCTGTTACTTGCCTAATCCAGCATCCATATCCTTTTATCAGATTCTACTTACTGTGTGAATTCTCCAAAGTCTTAGGAACATGTCCAGTTCCCGAGCTTTCACTGGTTTCTATGGGCTTTGTTAAGGCTTAAATCTGCAAGGAGTCTGTAAAAAATAATTCTAACATTTGTAGTGCTGCACTGTATCTGGTCAAGTTCTGGAATTCTACCTTCTAACTGTAGAATGAGATCCATTTTCATATACAGACTCACAGAATCACAAGGTTGGAAGGGACCACAGTGTGTGATCTGGTCCCACCTCCCTGCTCAAGCTGGGTTGTCCTAGAGCACATGGCACAGAATTGTTTCCAGATGGTTCTTGAATATCTCCAGTGAGGGAGACTCCACAATGTCTTCAGGAAATCTGTTCTGGTGCTCAGTCACTTGCACAGTAAAGAAGTTCTTTCTCACGTTCAGATAAAACTTTCTGTGCATTAGTTTCTGCTTGTTGCCTTTTGTCCTATTGTTTGGAATCATCAAGAAGAGTCTGGCTCCATCCTCTTGGCACCCTCCCTTCAGATACTTACAGATATTGATAAGGTCCTTTCTCAGCCATCTCTTCTTAAGACTGAACAGGCCAAGGTCCCTCACCTATCCCTGTAAGAGAGATGCTCCATTCCCTCAGTCATCTTTGTCACCCTCCACTGGACCCGCTCCAGGATCTTGATGTCTCTCTTGTACTGTGGAGCTCAGAACTGGACAAAGCACTACAGATGCACCTTACCAGAGCTAAGTAGAGGGGCACGATCACCTCCCTCGACCTCCACCCCAGGATATCACTNCATCTCTTCTTAAGACTGAACAGGCCAAGGTCCCTCACCTATCCCTGTAAGAGAGATGCTCCATTCCCTCAGTCATCTTTGTCACCCTCCACTGGACCCGCTCCAGGATCTTGATGTCTCTCTTGTACTGTGGAGCTCAGAACTGGACAAAGCACTACAGATGCACCTTACCAGAGCTAAGTAGAGGGGCACGATCACCTCCCTCGACCTCCACCCCAGGATATCACTGGCCATCTTGGCCACAAGGGCACACTGTTGGCTCAGGGACAGTTTGTTGTCCAGCTGGATGCCTCAGGTTCTTCTCCACAGAGCTGCTTTACTGCACATCAGCCCCCAGCCTGTACTGGTACATGGGGTTATTCTTTCCCAGGTGGAAGACTCTGCTTTTGCCTTTTTTGAATTCCAGACAGTTCTTCTCTGCCCTGTCCCCACACAGGCTTGAACTATCTTTTGTTCTGGAGTGACAAAAAATTTCTCTAATTTGGAAAAATGTATGACATTTATAAAGGAACTAAAATGAGTAGTTTGTGACTAGGTTGTACTCTGTTATTTTTAGCATACTACTTTTAAAAATAATACTTACAAAACTGATAACACTGTGTTGCAGGGAAAACATTGCTTTCATAGGCCATAAACACTGAGAATTCTTTGGACAAGCTGTAGATTTTCCCTGCTCCTGACTGCAGCTACTCAGAGGGCACTGGAAAGTATTGGGTGTAAGCCAAAGAGTTCATAAGTGTTTTTATTCCAATTTCTTGGCACAAGTGATTGATACTGCGCTTGTAGTAAGAGGCTAATGAGTCTTTGCTTAACAATGAAAACTATCAAAATGAGATGAAAGTCTAATGCAATTCATTCTGCTTGGAAGTGTACTTAATTGTTTTGTGAAGTGCCTGCCTGGAAGAGCAGATGCCTCACTTTGATCATGAATGATGTCTTTAAGCTGATGTGGTCTGTAAACCTTTATGTAAGTTTTCTTACCTTACCTGGTAGGAACAAATTCTGTGGCCTATGAAGTGAGCTGGCTATAAAAAGCTTGAAGGTGGTTTAGTGAATGAGGTCACGTGGCAAAAAGAACAGGTGATTCCACATATGTTCCTGTGGTCAGAAAGTTCAGGTCTAGCAAGACCACCTTCATCTGAAAGGGAGGCTGCATTTTTATGGAGTTCTCCACCTCAACAGATTTATTTTTCAGATTTCATTTTTCTTCTCTCTTCCTAACCCTTATGTCATGTACTAAGACATAGACAGCTCATACATTACTGCCTCCCCACAGTAGTGCTGTTTCCCCCATTTGCTGCAAACTCTTTCATTGCTTTTTCCTATTTTGACTCATAGGGTAATGGTAGCTGCCAGTCCCAGGGGAAAATAGTGTTCTCTGACACTGGAGCTTCTAATGTTTTGACTAAAAACTGAAGGTTAGAGACCCAGTTAACTGGGGTGTACTTTTCTTAGATACACTCAAAGTCAGTGAATCTTCATGTGTGAGATTCACGGTTGTATTAAAATATCTCTTCAGTCATGAATCTGTACATTCCAGATCTGAAGCAAAACAATCAACAACCTTTTTCAGTCTGATGATGATGAGTTCACACAGATTCACTCTTCCTTGATTGGCAGTTTCTGGTTCACTTGAATGCCAGTTACTTTCCTTCACTGAATCACAGATCCAACTCCATTTTAATGTTCACATCATCTCTATCAAGTTTGCCCTTAGCAGTAAGTGATTTAATTTCCTTTACCTCCATGCATGTTTCCTAGGTAATCAAATAAAAAATGGTTTAAAGTGCAATTATCCTAACTCCTGAGAGAGACCATTCTTTTAAGAGATATTTTTGTATAAATTAACTGAGACTAAGAGACATTAATAAATCTATTTAAACCACTGTCTCGAGGAGACTGACCAAATATAACTCTTTTTGAGCATGCTAAATGAAAAAACACTTTCAGAGAAAATAATGATCAGTGAGGTCTAATATGCTGCTCCATTTTGTTCAAAATACATGTGTAGATAAATTATCTATCTGAAGAAATCTGTTAACAGATGTACTAAGTGAAAGAGCCATCCAGTCTGAATTGCTAACAGATTAATTCTAGGCATCATGTGAAATATGACTAAGAGTCACTGTTTCCTCAGCAACACTCTTGTAAAGGACAGCAGTAAATCTTCATGGAGAGAAACAGATATTATTCTTATAGAAATTTCTGTGTGCATACAGTTTTGCCAAAGGCCTTTGTTGTGCTTTGGAAAATCTAAGGTTGTTATAAACAATAACAAGTTAAAGCAAAATTGTATGCTAAAATTAGTGTGTGTCAATGGAAGCATCTTTTACAGTCACTGGTATGTTTTATTGGAACAAGATACTTATGTCCTCAAAATATTTAAAACCAAGAATTAACTGATTAGAGTAGACACTTTAGATACGCCTTCCAGGGAATAGCATTCCCTGAGGTGCTCTGTAAGGGCTCCTAATTCTCTGGCTTCCTTCCATTTTTTAACCAGTGGTTGCCATACATAAGCATACAATGCACCAGGCACAGACAACTCAGCTCTTTTTTCCTTCCCACAGGGACTGCATAGGCCAGCTCCTTGACCAGACAGATTTCCTTTTGCAGAGGTGCCTGAAACCACTTTGAATGCTATTTAATCAAAATGTCCTTGATCATTTTCCAGAATGAATAGAAACATTATCTCGGGGAAATCCTCCCCTTCCATTCAGAAACCGCCTCTCTTCCAGTTGGCTATTACATCTCCCATTCTCCCACCCTGCAGAACATCTCCATGTCCTGGGATAATGGCAGCAAGTCCACGTTTACATGGGAAAGCTATACTGGGAAAGTAAGATGTGTATTTTTAGATATTACAAATGAGATTAAGCAGTAGGAGACAGGGGGAAGTGTTAAAACTATGTGGCCTCTCAAATCTCTGTGGACCAACTGTTTGGGAACCTTTGAGATGGCAAGATACACCACACTGTGAGCAAATGTAACCCTGTTGTTGTTTCCCTTTAAATCCCTAGACTATTAATTCATTTAAGGGAAAAAAAAAAAAAAGAAAAACAAAGCAACCCTTTCCAGAAATAGCAACTTCTTTTTTTTTTTTTTTTCCCAGAGTGGTATTTTTACCACTAATATTTAAACAGTTTTTGTTCTTTGTTCATGGTGCCCTTGAGACTATTATATGGTTGGCAGGAATATTGAAATGTGCTAGTATCAAAAAAGGAGCAGTCTAGAAGCTATTTCATGCCAGCATGTATCAGGCAAGTGTTTTCCCTTTTGGCAGTTTTGGTGAAAATTTTGCAGGTGGGTGATTTCACTTGTCTTTTAGTTTGTGTATGGCTTTAACATGGATCATGTTGGCTGGAATTTGGAAACAACAAATATTTTGAGAACCTTAGATGAAAAGAAAGGGTTTTCTTTTTCTCCACTGAGCTGCAAATGCAAACTTGGCAGGGAGTAAAGAGTCATGCTTGGTCATATCACTCAGTCACTATTGAAACAGAAATGCCCTTTTGCAGAGTTCATCCAACAGTGTCACTGAGATGGAGAGATCATCCTAGTGCAGACAATACAGAAAGGACAGTGTGAAAATAACATTTCCCAGTTCTTCTAGCATTTTTCCCATGTCTTTTTTGGGGGTTTGTACATTCTAAAGATTAATGGGTATCACTTGTTTCCTTCAAATTTATAGCTGAAATGCTGAGAATAAAGTGACATATTTGGTAAGAGTAGTTATGATTCAAAACAAAAATAAAGCCTGGTAAAAGTACCAGACTAACTATCCAGCTTCCATTATCATTATCCTAGTTGCCCTTGAGTAATGTAAATATCTTATGTGGACACATTATATATTTCATCAAATTTAAATTTTGGACCTTTTATGAATGTCTATTTAATTAATCAGGTATCTTAAGAATGTGCAAAAAAAATCCTCTTAGTGTCTGAATCTCAGTCTGAATAGAAATGATGATATCCAAAAAACAAACCCAATCTCCAGTCCTACAGTCAGTTCCTTACAATAAAAATCAGATGATTTTTCATAGACTCACTGAAGTGTGCTATACTCAAATACAAGGATTCCTTAATGTAAATTTTAACTCAAGACCAGAGCCATGAGGAAAATTATGAATTACCTTATTAACATTATTAATAAAAGCAATGGCAGTCAAATTTACAGGATTATAATGGAGAGGAGGATGAGCTTTACTCCTCTTTACTGCTTTACTGTTGGAAATAAATCAGGAAAGTAAAATGTGAAGTGCTCTTCCCATGACTTTTTGGAGGCTGCTGCTAGTATCCCTTGTTCTGATGAAGAAATTAGACATCTGCAGTAGGAGTCATCACAACATCAAGGCTAAAAACACTTTTGGTATGCAGGCAGATGAGAAATCTGTACAGAAAGCAAAGGGGTCTATAGAATCTGGCAGGAGTTTTCCTGTGTGACTTCAATTATAAAGTCATAGCACTGGCACCACGTTCACTGTCACTTGGAAACAAATAATTTGTCTCCTCCCTGTTCCTACCAGGCCCTGTACAGTCTAGATGACACACAGGGCATATTGTTGAGATTGCCTCCCTTATTTGACATGGTGGCAATTGATATGCAACATAGTTTACAACAAACTCCCATGTGACTTTTTTCTTTTTTTCTTTTTCTTTTTTTTTTTTGCCTAGCAGAGCAGAAAAAGGCAAAGCCGCAGTTTCTCTCCTCATTCTGAGTTTCTGCTTTTTCTTCCCTTTTCCCACTCCTTTTTTTTTTTCTTTTAAAGAAATATGTTCAAAATAACAGCATGCACTTAATCTAGACATAGTCAAGAGTGAGATAAGGCAATAGTGTGTTTTGTTGAATAAATGGAACAGGAAAACTAGTTCCTTTGATTTCAAATTTTCAGTATTTCCAAGTTAATTGTTTAAAAGGTTATTTCTTGCAAGTGACACCACTGGAGCCAATCTTATATGATTTCCTTTAACTACCACTGGCTTCTAAAGGAGTTCTGTGTATTCAGTATTTCAGGACTGACTGTTTTACTCCTAGATGTAGAGTAAGTCACCCTGCAATTTTTGGTTTTGAGCTAATCTGCAGCATCTTCCTAGAGACCTGACTGTAAAGTATGAGATCACACAATGACATCAGTGTATCCAGGCTCAGATCATGGGACAATATACCTACAATTATATTCAATCACATATATAATATTGGATGATATCTCAAAATATGCCTGGTCCCTGCTCTGTGGTCCAGCTCGTTGCCTGCTCCCCAGCTGACCCACAGCCTGTGCTCTGGAGTACATGGTGTGGGGGACGAGGGGGCCAGGAGGCTGAAGGTGGAGTACTTCTGCTTCAAGTTTCTCACTGTGGGATCTCAGCTTGTTCTTAGAATGTCAGCGTGAGTTTCTAAAGATAAATTATAACAACATATCTGAATCTTTCCTGAAGAGGAATTGATCCCATGCTTCATGTAAGAACTGTTGCAATGTATGAACTATTATACTTTTATCTGTTTTGAAGGACTTTGTCCCTGGTGATGTTATTAATATGTTGCTTTATTATCAACCCCAGAACATCCATATATGTGATCAAAACTACACATTATGCACCAGCTCTTACTATACTTTTAACCTGTTAAATAGTTCTATCATGTTTCTCAATTTAATTTTTATCCTTGATGATTTTCTACATATGAATTCCTTTTTCTTTGTGGTGTGAAATGAATTTTGCTTCCATAAAGGCCATACAGCTTATCAAAATGAAGCAAAGTGCTGTCTGTATTTTCTTGATAGAGTGTGTTGTCTATCAAGTACAATTGTTTTGCTGGTACAAAAAAAAACCCTATTACACAAAAGATTTTAACATATTTTGCAGATACTTTACTTCTATATACCTCCAATGGTTGTCAGTCAGCACAAAATACCAGCAGAAACAGGCAGATGAAAACAACCCAGCCATACATGGAGTGTCTTGGAGAAGATTGAGGGGACACTGACCATTGTCAGTGCAGAGTGTGAAGTGCAGAGACATCAGTGAGGAGAGCACGCAGAGGTACCCATGTCCCAAAGTAGTCTGTGCTAACAGATGTACCCCAACCACAACACCACATTTAGTACCTTATATAGTTAAAGTCAGAGACTGTGTGCTTTCTTGCCACTTTTTTGAATCCTAGGACTCATTAGGAAACAAGAATTATTCCAGGGTGATTCAAGCAGAATCTAACCTAACCTTTCAAATATATATAGGGCAGCAGCTGTTTAAAATTCTGCTTCACCATCATGTAAATTATTAGAGTTTTTCCTTAAATAATTGACAGTTCACATCTTTGCCTATTATAAATCACTTAATTTTCCTGTGATTATGTCAGTTTATGCCACTGAAAACCCCATTTTATGACATAATTGGAAATATGGGATAAAATGCTAATCTTCGAGAGCATCATAGTCTCTTCACACAGATGTTTCCATAGTAACATAACCATCGTGATACAACCATGGTGAATTGGGAGTTAATCTGATTTTTTCCTCTTTTGTGATTATTTAAAATGAAAGTATATGGATGGAGACAGTATAGAAATAATACCAATTGATCCACAAGTAGAGGGAAGGAGGTGGCAAAGTGAATTTGCTACATGTCTAAGGGGGATATATAGACATGTTATGAAAGAGAAGTGGGAATATGATCTCCTAATATACATTTGTTTTAGATTAAAAAACCTTGACAGCATTTCTAGAGATGTATAAAAGTCTCCACCAAAAGCACTATATATTCTTTACAAGTATTAATTTTCTCACTAACCAGAATAGTATATCAAAATGCTAAATCAACTGCCTCTGCATCATCTGTCACAAGCAGAGCCAGTCTCATGACATAATCAACCCAAGTCCATGAACATCTCTGCATAAGCCTGTTCCCCTATGTCTCTCTCCTAAATGTCCAAGTCCTTGAGCAGTAGGACTAATGATGCCTACTTTTCTTAAGCTTTTGTCTCAGATATCCAATGCACTACAATTTTTAACCAAAGCATTTTTTGACATTTATGGCAGACACAATAGCTCTCCTGGATGAATTCTCTGCCATTTAATACAAGTTGGCCTCATTCATCTCCCAGTATAAGATCTGATGGGGTCTATCTTCCACATTTTTTTTTGAAACTTCTAGAAAATTAATGTATTTTAGGTCAATATCGTATCAAACTCCATCCCATAAAACATGGCTGAAATTGATAGGCTAGAAAGTGTGAGTGGGCAGCCAGGTACACTCGCTGTGAAGACATATCCTTCTTCATTACAAAAAAAGATAAATGAATTTCACAATATAACTGAAAAATTAGAATCTGCAACTTTTGTAGATTAATCATCTCATCTGTAAGGTCTTCCACCAGTTGTGTGCTGCCCTGTCCTATGTCTGACATGTACTGCAGGAGCACAGGGATGGTGAGATGACAGCCATTGGTTTGGAAAATGCTGAGAGCTGGAGGTCCTGTGCAGGAGAGGAGAAACCACCTCTGAAGAGAAAAACTGATCACCAGAGGTATGCCCCACCTAACCAGCTATTCAGATTTGCCAGAAGAAATTATTTCTCTACCTGCAGGAAACAATTGCTACCTTGTATGGATATTTTCCAGGGTAAAGTGATTTTAGGGGCTTTCCCCAACCACAAATGATTTATGAGGCACTTACTCTAACAGCTATGCCAATTAAAAATACCTGTGAATAAAACAGGCATAATCAACAGCCACGTGTTGGTACAGATACCTAAGCTTTCTAAGACTGAACATGTTTCCTTCAGATTTGTGTACTGTTTTCAGTTTTACCTACTGATGGAACTTCATCTGGGTGTTTGCTAAAGCCTTGACTGCTCCTTTCAAATTAGCTATCCCTACTTCCCCAGAGGAAAACCCAGGAGAAATTGCTGCTCTCCAAAACCCTTGCCTGCTCTTCTCCTCACACAAGGCTCTGCCTCCTCTGTGAAGATGAGCTGTGCCCTGTCGGGAGCTCCCAGTCTGGCCATCAGGGTGCTGCAGGGCACCTGGGGTTTTATGCCCCACCCCAAGCCATACCAAAGAGTTGGGTAATGAGGAACAAATCAAACCTGCCAGCACAGGGATCATCATGCTCCTCCAGTGATCACCCCAAGGTTCTACCAGCTACCAGGTAGCCAGGAAGCTGCACAGGCTAGAGCACGGTGGATGTGCAGCCACCTCACAGCTCAGTCTTTCAGGCTTTAAAAATGACCCAGTTCCCAGACCTGATGAAAGTAAACAATAGCCTCTCTGCTAGGTTAATCATCATTGAGATTGAATTTTTTTTTTTTTTCCTGAGCTCGTGGGTTGTTTTTTAAGAACATCAGAGGCAGGGAGTGAATGTGATGTTGGACAGTGCCCTGTCTCAGACATGTGCTCTCAACATCACAGCTGGAGCAGATATTAGGAGACGGTGTAGTGCACCTTTCCCATCTCTATGAAGTTGAAATCTTATGCAGACATTGTCAAATGCCAAATTCTACTCAGTTTTATGATCGCTTTACATTTACCCTACATTTGTAAAAAAATAATCCAGATTTGGGACCAAACTGAAAATCAGATGTGCAGGTTGCAACATCCCATTAATCTGGAGGGACACTGGTTTGGACCAGAGAAATGCCTAACCTCCCATGGATGGCCCATCAGGGACAGCAGCAGCCCGACAATAGGCAATATCCACTCCAAGGGCAAAATCTGCCAACTTGGACAGATTGGGGGTGTCTTCCAGACCTGCTCTGGAGCAGGCCAAAGTTGGGTGGGTGGTGGGGTCACAAGCTAGCCTCAAAGTCAAGACACACTATAAATCCAGGCTTGTAGTTCTTGCCTGTGGCAGAGATTAGGTGCAGGTGCAGAATCCAAAGCCCGGCTAAAACTTCCCTTTTAAGAGAGACCTCACAATATTTATTTAGAAGTGTCATTCATTGTTCATGTTTATTGTTTTGGTTTTGGTTTTTATTCAAGTAGAACCTCACAACAAATTTTAGCATGTGTATTTTTAGTATTTATGGCTGCCAGTTGGATGACAGAATAGACAATATTTTTACGGATTATAGGATCAATAATCCATGTGCTAAGAAGGATTTACGTAAGAGACCATAACTGCTTAAGCTTCAATAAATAACAAGTAACAGAGGACAAAAATAACAGACATTCTCTAAATAAAACCAACATTTTTTCTATAGAAAAATAATACATGTAATATTAAAATCAAAATACATTTTCAAAAAGGTAAATAGAATGCATACTATTGCTTTGTGAGAGGTTTAAATACATTTGCATGAATTGAATTATGTTTTGAGGCCTGAAAGAAGAGAACAAAAGGAGCTTTTCTTGTCTCTGCCCATTTTATCAGCTTCCATGATAAAAAAGAATTTTTTCTTTTTCCCTGTTTGAAGCACAAGTCACAGTCCCAGAGGGAATTTATGAGGCAGGGGAGGATGTGAAAATAACCTCTACATTTGAATACTACAAAAGCCAACACATCACAAAGGTATATTGGAGCTGATATTTCATTCAGTTGGGGTTTTTTTCTTTTAGCTCCCCCACATTCCTTTTTTATAAGCAGTAGTGCATTTCCTCTTTTGCAGAGGGAGCATCAGTCTAAACACTGAACATCCTGGCTTTCATGGTTTATAAAAAGAAGAAAATGTAATCAAACCTTTTTTTTTTTTCCCTCAGGGATAGAGCAGTATCTTTGATTTCCTTAATTACACCCATCACTTTGGAAAGGTCATAGTCTAATTCTGGTTACTATTCTGGGAGCAGAAGGAATAATTCTGAGGGGTTTTTCACCTGCTTTCACAATCCAGCAAGGCTTCCTTCTTTCTTTTACAGGAACAGCTACATCCTCCAGAGATTTGATTGGCACGTGACTAGTCAGTCAACAGGAAATTATTTACAGTTTGATTTTTAATTACTTGTGATAACATGAATGCCTTGAAAATTGTAATCCAAGGACAGACCTCCCACACACCCAGAAAATTCAGATAATTTAACACTGTGTTGTCACTTACTTCTTATTAACAAGCACAGTAATAAAGCCAGGTTAAATGTCTCTGGTTTTCTTTGGTTTGTTTTCCCATTCTGTGTGTATAGGAAACCCTGAGTACGACTCAAAACAAAATGACAACAGATGACATTTTGCAGATGAGCTGCCCATACCTCAGGGACCCCCAGTGACCCACAGGCTGAGAAACTGCCATCCACATGGTATATCCTGATACAGTCCTTGGGATCCAGAGAGCTGCAGGCTGCAAGTTGCTAGCCCTTTTGGCCTAAATCCAGCAACACATTTAAGCATGTGCTTACCATTAAACACCTGAGTTACCCTGTGGGTTTCAGTTGGATTATGCATGTCAGAGTGCTCTGCTGGATGACAGCCAGAGCACTCAGCACCGTGCTCTGGTTTCAAGGGGGAAGAGTACAGAGAAAGTTCATCTGCTCGGTGGTGACTAACAAAAACTACAGATCTTTTTAATTGCTGGAGTGATATATTGCCTCCTGAAGACAAAGGAAGTATCCTTTGGCCTTAATGTGACAACATAATGCTCCACATGTTTAGCTAGCTAAATCTGTGACTTTTCTGGCTTTTCCTGTGAAATGACATTGTTGGCTGACAGAAATCTGGATCATTCCATCATTTCACTAGTTTACCCCATCCCCACCTTTTCAATGGATAATGGGTTGAACTAAGAGATGCCCTCTTTATAGGCTTAACAAAGGCATCATTATAGTAAAACTACTTGTCAAAGTAATTCCCTTTCTTGTTTTGGTTTCCTCAGTTCCTCTGAAACAATATGTGAAGCTTTGAACAGCAGTGTGTTTGTAAACAGTCCTTCAGAGAGTTGTTATGAGTAGTTTAAAGTTCAGTGGGATACATTTCACATCCGGTTCTTCTTCTCAGGATATGACCACTACCACTAATGTGATTCACTCCCTATTGATTATGTCATTATTTCAGACAACTGGCAATTAGGAAAAAGTTGGAAACCCTGGTAGTTCTTCCCACTTGGACAGTTCTGAGCTGGGTGATGATTTTGATTATGAAAATATCTTCAGGAATTTTTCTGGTGTGGATGCATGTTGCCTTCCACTCATCTTTTGCTTGGAGGATTGAATTATCACCTTTCTTCTCTTATACCAAAGGATAAGGGTCAGTTGCCATTCTGTGGTTTCAAGACAAAGGTAGATATTTCTCTCCAGATGCTACTATCTGCAGTCTACACCTGCAGGTCTCTAAGACACTTGCTGGTCCCCAGATGCTGCTGCTGCCTCTCAGGTGTGTTGGCAGCCCATCTGGCAGCCTTTGTCACTCTATAAAACCAAGTTTTGTTTCCTTGGCCTCTCCTCTGTGAAATGTGTATGCCCCGTTTTTGATTTGGGCAGCAGAGTGGGTGTGTTGAGGAGTATTGTCCTCATCAAAGACTCTGATGACAGCTGAGTTGAGGTAACCGCTCTGCTTGTGGAATCCTGTACCAAGGGAGGGAGATTTGTGGCTTCCCCTGGAGTGGTCTTTACCCCTGGAGTGAAGAAGCTGCAGCCTCACCTCTCTAGGGAAATCCCTGCAGCCCCCTACTTCTGGGGGTGAACATTACTCTATTTCAGCACTTGCAAGACCGCTAGGCTTCTTGATCCTGGCCAGCTCTGGTGCCAGGAGGAGCACAACCCTGCTAGCCCAGCCTCCTCCTGTCATGTCCCTGTGAACGTGACAGTGCCTGAGGGAGGCTTCATTGATGGGCCACCCATGGCAGCTCCTCTGTGTCGTGCTGGGATAGACCCTCAGTGACAGCACTTTTGATGCTGGGCATTTTTCCCATAAAACACATCTCAGAAATGTGGGACAAGATTAGATGCCTAAGCACATGAGTGTAATTCCCAGCACAAACAGGGAGCTCACAAAAGCAAATACAAATGAGATGTGCAAATGCTATTTTTCCCCAGAGTAGTCACTGGGCTTCACACTCATTTGAGCTCTTACTATAGCTTGTCTCTTTCTCTTTAGCATCTGAAAAAGATGTCAAGCCTGTCTCCCAAGATGTGTTCAACCTAATGGAATGTTTATTTTGTTAAAATTAATTTTAAGAACATCAGGATTTTCACTCATGGTATTTGTGGGAAAAAAAATTAATTTCATTCAAAAAAAGTTGACATGAGTGGTTCTGATACTCCATTTTTTCTCTTTGTGTATTTTCTTTGGTAACAGTAGTATTTCCTGAATTAAGGCTAAATCATCCACAGCAATTTCAGTCCTCTGAAAAGTATTTTTGGCAAGTGTAATCTTCTCTTAAGCATCTTTACCTGCTTCTATTCACTTTAGAACACAATGCTTCCAATTTGTTAAACAAATGCAAAAGAACGGCCAGACTATGTCAGAACAATAGTGCAGGTGACCCCATGCTCTGTACAGTGAAGCCTGTACCTTGGCGTGGTACAAGAAGTTCCCTAATGTTCCCAGAAATGCTTAAGAAAAGGAGTAGGAAATGTGAGTCATTCTTGTTGCTCCATCCCCTCTCCTGGTGCAGCATGTGGCTGCCAGTGCCTCGGGGACTTGCCCAGCTGAGGCAGACTGCAAGGTTTAATAGCCATCCTTGGTGCAGCCCTCATATAACCTTCCTCACAACCAGTTGGGCTTTGGCGTTGGCAGCATCCTGTAACAAGAAGTTCTACAGTTTAATTTCCACTGTGTGAAAGAGGATTTCCTCTATTCTCTGATTGCTACCTGCTAATTATAGAGGGTGCTCTTAGTTTTGTGCTCAGGCAGGAGGGGGCAGCTATTTCCCATGCACCTTCTCTGGATCTTTTAGAATTTATACATCTCAATCATTCCCCCTTGATTCCTTTCCAGCCTCAGCAATCACAGCCTATTTAGTATTTTCTAGCACCATTGCCTTCCCTTACACCTAATCACACATCTTGCTCTCTGAACATAATCTAGTTCTCCCATGCTCAGCCATGTCCTGCTGTGAGGGAAAGAAAAATCCAGTTTTGCTTTCTGCAATATCCTTCCTCCCTTGTCCTCATTTGTCAGACAGCAATTCATGAGACACACACCTAGATTTCCCAGGGATAGTACAGGACTGTTGGATGGACTGACTGATCTCCCAGGGGAACTGAGTCCTGCTCTTTAAATAGCATGGTCTGCAAAGGCCTCTCCAAGCAAAACCCCTGGAGGCTTTATCCCTTCCTATTCCAATGACTTCTCAGTGGAAAACTTTCAGTTCCCAAAGCTTCCTCCCACCAGAAATCATCTCAGCCAATGAGGACATGTGAGGGATATCAGGAGCTCCTCAGTGTACATGGTAGATCCCTGGTGACCTGACTTCAGCCCAGCACCTGGGCAGGGAACACTTTATTTTTTTTACTAAAAATTCTTTACTTTTTTAATTAAAAGCAAAGAATTGATGTGTGACCTCAAGCAAATTTGTTCATGAATTTGGTCTTGCCAGGCAGACTATTGTGCCAAAATAATCTCATCTTTTGGCCGCAGGGTTTCACAGCTTTGTCAGATATGAGGAGAAATTTGAAGCTGAGGTATCAAATGCTGCAGCCCCAAATGCTAGGGCTGGAGTAATTTTAACTTGTTTGATAATACCAGGTCTCCTTCCTCTCTTATTTGTGCTGGATTTTCTCCATGGATTTCTGCTGAGCCAAACCTTCCTGGGGCTGGCAGAGGAAGCAAGGGATGGAATGGGCCCTTGGTGCATGGTGGGCTGGCAGCCAGCTATTGAAGGGAGCTGAGGACCTGGTCAAGGAACGGCAGTGACATTTACCACAGCGGAAAAACCGGCTTCTGGCAGTCCTGCTTCCTTTGCTGAAGGGACAGGATGACTGGGCAAGTAGCTTTTGTGGAGGAGATGGAGCAGGAGGGAGAACAAATCTCTTGTTTCTCCATGACTTTTTATTTTCCTTGTCTGAATAATGAACTTCCACATTTTCCCAGAAGGGGTACTGTTTTCTTCAAGATATTATTGCCAAATATCTATCTTAAATGTCACACACACACACACAGAGGATAAAATGCTTATAAGCAGAGCCCTAGATGTGAAGGGGTGCTGAGGACCAGAAGCTAACAGTGAAACAACCCTCCTGGGGTGTCATGCAAGCACTGGTGTTGAGTGGAAGGAACCATCTCCTTCTGCCAAGACATCTGAATAAGCATCTGTTGTTTCTAACTAAATAATGGTATAGATTGAATTAATCCTTGTGACATGGGAGCTCTCAGCCAGAAACAATAGCATCAGCTGTAAAAGTTAATTCCTGGGATTGTTTTGTTCATCACCACTGACCAAAGCAAATTCAAGGCAAGAAGCGTGACAGGATGCTGTGCAGTACCTAATTCCTCCACTATTCCATTCTTCTTGCCTCCTCCTGCTTTAATTAGGTGCCATTAATCAGTCACTGGTTAATGAGGAACCCATATAAAAATGTTCAGCAATGTAATACAGCCAGAGCAAGATCCACCCTTGCCACTCGAGCCTTGCATGCCAGCCCATGTGGAGCTGCATTGCAATTGCAGCTGTTGATCAGGAAGCTGTGAGCCTGCCCAAGCCCCATTCCCTTAAATAAATGGCATTTCTTTCTCTTCCTCTTCTGCTTCCACAACAACAATGAATGTTTGTGAGGAGAAGACTGAGGTCTCATTCTGCTCTTTGCTGTATAAATGGCAATAGGAATGGATGAAACTTTCCGAGATATTTTTAAGCGCAGTCAAGATAGAAGCTAAATGGGATTTTCTAAGGCTTTTGGATGGCAAATTTCCTGGAAGTTGAAGGGTATGGAAAAGACAGAGATCTCCTAAGATATTTCCACTGATTATTTCTATAGATGTTAGGCAGCTAAATAGCTTTACAGATTGAGTTTAGTTGTGGGATTTTTTTTTATACGTCAGTGGGTATATATTTTCATAATTTAAAAATTTCTCTATGTTTCTTACCTGAAAGTAGGGTCAATCATCCAATTTTGCCCTGAGACATGCTGATCAGATCATGTATTGTTGTTGATTCTCTATGTCAGAAATATTTTAATCAGAATATGTTAATCACTGGGTGCTCATGAAGCGACAAAGTTCTCCATGCATAGAACTCAGCGAAGGACTGGGGCCTCAGCAATTTGCAAGAGACAAATGTTGAGAGAGAGAAGAACAGGTGAATATGGAAAGTTAATTGTTGTGAAATTGTGTTTCTTTAAAATAGAACACAAAACAATTATGGATTATCCAGTTCTTTCAACTATTCATTAGTCGACTTTTCCAAGTGTATCTCTCTTATATGAGAAATACTGACTAATTCAAAAAGCAGTATCAATGAAGGATTGTTAAAGAAAGTGAGATGTTGTCATGTGATCAAGACATTCCTGTCTACTGTTTATTCAGTGTTTGCAGCAATCACTATGGCACAAGGACTTCAGAGTACTTTTTGTTCGTTTGTTCTAGTTATTTACTTTCTGCCATGTGTGTTTGCTCCACAGTATCAATCCTAACTTATAGATATAGCCTTTTGTCACTTGAAATTATTTCAGTCTTCTGTGAAACAAACTGAAAAACTGACAGAAATTCTCAGATCATAAAAATTTTTATATTTGATTGCCTCACTTATGGTTTCCTCCATCTTCTCCTCCATATATATTGATAGCAACTGCATTATAGAACAAGATAAAGGACTGTGGCTTTGAAAATAAAACTGTCTCCTCTATCATAATCACTTTTATAGTTATTGATCTTTGTTTTCTGTGAATTGTCTTTGTGAAAATAATCATTGATTTGCAATCATTTTCCAGGTTTTCTAGATACAATGCATACTCCCCAAGAGACAAAGTGGCAGTGATCCTGAAGAGGGAAAAATTAAAATTTCATTGAGTAACTGTGATGCCTTTGGTAGTATTTTTCATTTTTGAACTCTATCTCATTAGTATTTCTACAACAGTTCCTCCCAGCCAACTCTGTCACTCTGGATATTGCTCTGAATAGTAACTCACCACATTTTTGGATGCCTAGCATCCCTGGCAACCCACATCTCATCCACAATGAGACCAGTTTATCTTGGGCATATGTGACTCACCGTGTAAAAGACATTAAGCCTGTCTGCGTTCACTATGTCCAGTGCATCCAGAACATGAGGCAGTTGTTGCACATACTCGAGCTGACACATCGAGCCCATCACACCTGGGTGGCACTAATCACCACTATTGTGACACAGAACTCATCTACACACAGCGAGAAAACCTGGGTAGTTGGACCCAGTGTGCCTCGGCAGAACTGCTCACATAGACAGTGCACAAACACATGTTCACAAATATTCATTTTCATCCCTTTTCCCTCTTGTCTTCTATTCTCCACTTCTTCAGACAATTCTCCATTAGATTCATGGGATACCAAAGAGCATGGTCTTCATTCACTGGAAAGTAAAACATTTTGTAATTTCCCAATTCCAAAGCAGGTGTCAAAGAGAGACTGGGAGACTTTTCCCTGATGAAGGTTGCTTTTCAATAGCACATGATTCTGATTATCTCTTTAGTAAAAAGGTGTTCTCATCTACTCCTGGTAATAGCCTTACTGGTTTGACATTGAAACGCTCTTTAAACCAACCATGATGGCAGCATAAATGATTTGATTCTTTACAGTAATGTATCACTTAGACTGAAAGCCAATTACAAATAGTCCAGCCAGAGGGTCCAAGGTCAGAAAGACTGGCCACAGTCTCTGGAATATCTCAGGGCTGCCGTATGTAATGGCATCTACCTAACAATCCAGTTTTGCCTGAAATACAGCCAAAGAAAGAAAAAACATTTCAAATATTTGCTTGAATTTGTAAAGGTATTTTTGACAGCTAAGCTTGCATATTTAACAGTTGGGCTAGATATGGTAACATTCAAATTTATCTTCACAAATATTCACAGATGCTGGATTTGAAGTTTACTCATGTGAGTGTTTATTCATCCAGTTGGTGCAGAGAAATTGTATTACTAGACTTCTGTGACCAATTAAAAGTAAATGGTTACATAGACAGTAACTAAGCACATCTGAAACCCAAATTTTTGGACCATGAAAGTTTTCTGTAAAATCTGTGTTGAAAGCAAACAAGTTAAATGTGTTTTAAAGTCTTCTTTTCATTCTAATTATCCCCAAAGAATTAATCACAGCACTATTTTAAGTGTCCTTAAAGAGGGCTCTTTAATATGGCTGTTTGCTCTGTGTTCACTTTCTGAACCTTAAAGGCTGAAGTAGATGCAGAAGTGGAGATGAAGTATAACCTCATTAATGAATTACATTTATGCATTTGTAAAACTCTTTAAAAAACATTTTCTTACATATACTAGGTAGACTATGCTAGCTATGCTTTACACTAGCTAGACTACAATGTGAAGCAATCAGGACCATTGCAGTAAACAGGCATTTCCTTATATGAATAATTTAGCCTCTAAATACACTTGAGCAAAGTCTTGAAATATATTTGAAGGCTTTGACAGTCAATGCTTATCTGATGCTCAAAACCTATTTATGACATTCATTTCTATAAGTAGCACAGAGCTTCTAGGATGCTGGTGAAATGCATTTCTGTGTGACATGGGTAATCTTTCATCTCTCCGTGGACTATAGAATTCCCACATTATGTCGTAGTAGAAACATCTGCATCTCAGTGCAAAGCAAAAGATCCCAGTTTTCAGAACCTATTCATTTAGTGATGCTGCCTCTTTCTTTTAAAGATTAAATTCCTCCATATGCCACAAATAAAAAGTAATGCATCTTTGGACCAAAGTTATGTTTTTCTAAATTTAGTTTTGCTTTAATTTTTCTCTTTTTCTGCTTCTGAAAAGAGAAAATGAGCATCTGAAAATCCACCAGGGTTTCAGGCTGCTGTGGTCCTGGTGGTTTAGATCTGCCTTCACTAATGAAAAAAAAAAAACCCTTTCTACATGCCCCACTTTTAAAACCATCCTTTATTTTAAGCTTTCCAAGATGCTCATGTTCCTATCAGTATCAGATGTAATTCCTACAACATAAGTAAATTTTTTTTGAATTAATTTGAAGCAGAACAAAGCAAAACAACCAACACTTTGTAATCAAGAAAGTACATCTTTGTGAAGAACAAAACCTTTCATTTCCCTCAAAAAGACAATGTGTAATACTATCATAGCAATGACCCTAGTGGAGGTGGTTTACTATTTTTATAACACTTAAAATTGAGTTGTCACTGACTCCTGCATTGTAGAAACAGCTAGACAGCCTCTGAATGCTGCAAACACGTTTGTGCTAAAAATAACATGTAGAGTATTCCTTACTGATGCTGATGATCAGTGGTGACATGAACTCCATAGTGAGCTACTTGAGGGCCTGCGTGTGGTACTTCTTTCAGTCTGAGCATTCACTGTCTCCAGTCATTGCAGCTCCTGATATATCTATTAGACTTTTCTCCTAAGAATATTTAACTACCAGAGACAGTGTCTGGGGTGGGGATGTGGCAGAAGTCCTTTTTGACAAATCTAGAGCCCTTGATTCACCTGAACCAGTCACCTACCTGCATGCATTTTAGATTTATCTTACAGATTGGTGCTGGGGTTATAGTAAAATATACACTGTCTCAGATTCACCACTATGAATGGCTTCTTATAGTCTACTGTTCACATCTCTGACTGCCCTCATTATAAAATCACATCCAAGAAGGTCAACCCTGGAAGATAAATTGTGTCAGCACAAAGCTGGTTTGTGAGCTCTGATTTATTGGCTTTGTTCATCCTGCAGGGCTTGTGAATCTGCACACATTGTAGTCTACACTTTGAGACCAGTCTGCTACAAAGGCTTGGATTTTTTTCCCTGATAAGAGCACAAGTAAGTTGCTACTAAAACACTCGTGACACTTGTGACCCACGTGACCCGCAAGATGGGTAATAAAATACAGGAGGTCTGTCCTCCAGGAACAGTGGTAAAATGAAGCTGCAATGTCATTACATGAGTTGATTTGAGCTCAGGTAGCAAAATTTTCTGTTGGGGTCAGATGGGATGCAGCTGTTGGGTTGCTGGGGTACCTTTGCTGCTGGAGTTTTGCAAACTTATTGCCTTTCTGATTTCATAGCCTTGGAAATTGACTTTAGTGAATTCACACAGCATTCGTCCCTTTGCAGTGATTTTGCAGTTTCTCCAGGTGCCAGTATCACAGCCTGTTTTATTGATGAAGTGAAGCCAATCTAAAGAAGCATTATATTTTTGCACGTATTAGGATTGTTTGCATTAGTTCTTTAATCTCATGTACTATGACTAAGAATAACTGAAAAGCTGGAAGTGTTTGTATGGAGAGAAAAACTCTTCAAATGACACTTAAAAGTCCCTAATAACAGTGACTGCCTTTCAAAATCCCAATAAACACAATTGAAAATGTGTTGTACTTTCCTTTCAATACCAAAGATATTTCCCAACTGTGACTCCAGCCCTGACTGCCAACTCCACCTCTCTCTCACCCCTCCATTGCTACTTCATAACACCAACTCCATCTCATCTGGCAAACCAGCCTCACACTCTGCCTTCCGAACCTGCTCTGCTCCTGTCTAGAAAGCTCACACTGTAGAGCTGACTGACTTCCAGTGCTGCTGCTCCTTGTTCTGCAGTGTATCTGTGCTGTCCAAATGCAAAAAAATGGGGGAGTGGCCCTGTCAAGGCACTGCTGAGGTCTTTGTGTATCTCAGGTACCTGCAGCAGTGCTGCCTCTTTCTTGGTTCACAGTCCCATGCAGCCAATGCAGCTGAATGGCAAGACACTGGTCCCAAGTGGTTCCAGCCCTGTGAGACTTGAAGTAGCAGAGAACTGCTACAACCAGAAGCAGGAAACCCCTTAGCTACCCATGGGTGCCAGCACATCAAAGGACCTACTAGAAGATGCAAATGTGGATACTCAAGTCCTTTACCTGCCATTACCATATAGTCCTTCCCTGCCAGGTGACCTCAATTAATCCCTTTCCCAGAGGTCTGTCAGATAAAGAAGTTGGGTGAGTTGTAGATGTGTTAGTGAGCTGCAGTTTGGAGATGCCCTGCTGCAGAGGGTAATTCACTTTGACCAGAGGGGCTACAGAGATCTCTGCTTCCAGAATGACACTTCATTGTGGCAGGGAACCAGTGACTCACTCTCCCAGTGGAGCCTCACACATGAGTCTGCACCTCCAAATTCAAAAGGAGGTCTCTGATTGTCAGTAGTCTCCCTTTGGCTTTCCTCTGGGCTCATAGACACCATTTGCCAGGTATTCTTCTCTGTATGCTGTATGATGGTGTCCAAATCTTACTGCAGCTTATTGCCTCTCTCCATTGCCCAGAGGGATGATTGAAGCCAGGCCATAGCGGACACTGAATGCGTTTTGAGAGCAGGAGTAACAAAAGCTCATAGAAGGGAGGAAAAAGTTCACTGGATTCCAGTAGATACAACAAACATCAATATGAATACAAAGGCACACTGGGTTTAACAGCACAGAACAGCACTGTGAGTTGTGAAGCTGTGCTTATTCTTTTGAATTCAAGCAGGAAGGAAGGGGTTTTTCTGTGGGTCTGGCACTGGGCCAGATCGTTTGCCTTTCCCTAGCTCCCAGCTTTTGGAAACAGGAACTGACTTTTGCTGGCAGTGCCCACCCGTACTCCCTGCCTCTGCCTCTGCCTGCCCACAGTCTGGCTGGGGCTTTCCTCTTCCCAGCTAGTGCCGCTGCGCTCCGTGTCCTTCTGGTGCGCTTGGGGCTCTTCACATTCATCCTTCATGTCACACAGGGCCGTTTCCAGGTTCACATCTCTGCAGCTGCTTGCACTGTAATGAGCGCCCTGACAAGATGTGAGCTCTTGAAATTGTCTGTGGAATACAGCGAAAGTGGTCTTTTCTGTGTTCCTCAAGAAAATGGAGTGTGCATTTTTCCAAAGAAATACTTAAAAGACTTTGGATCCCAGACAGACAATTATTAAAGCTTATTTAAACTGGGCTGCAAAATCTTTTCCATTTTTAACTCCTGATTAGAAACTGGGAGTTTATTTTTGTGGTTTTAGAAAGGTCTAGGCCTTGTGGTAACCCTTTGCAGAATGGTAAATTTGGATTTCTGATAATTGCTGAAAAGTGACATTCCCATTAATCCTCACTAGTACAGTTCAAGGATTTAGAAACTGCTTTTAGATACAAGCACAGCTCTGCAAATCCCCTAAGACAGAGCCACGGGTAATGGGAATATAGAGGTCACTTGAGTCACGAATTGTGATCTCTGCATCCTGTCAGGTGGTGTTACAGGGAAAGGAGAAAGGAAAATAATGGTGTTTTCACTCCTTTGGAAAAACACTGCATGAGTGGGTAGACTACACTGTTCCCTGCAAGAAGTAAGAGATTTCCCAGTATGGCCAGATGACCATGTTAAACTGGCAACTGCATAGTGACAAGGCATGCTGAGAAATCCAAACCTGGATCATTTGAGAATAAACAGAGTTAATTTCTGAATGCAAAAAACCTATTGTTTAAGAAGAAAAAAACGGTAACAATGTTGTGAGAAACAGCAGCAGGCTATGCCTTACTTCTAGTTGCTCTGCAGTCCACATAAGGGTTTTGAGTCTGTGGAACAGATCATTTATTAGCAAAAATGCTGGTGCTCCCTCTGTGTAGCACTGCCTGGCACTCAGACTAGCAGATGCACTGGGTGCATGAGGCACCAGGTGGGGTACAAGCCTCCAAATTGTCTTGAAAAAGCCTGGTGTAGATTAAGATGCCATCAGGTCACTGAAGCCAAATGATACTGCTTTGAGGTGGAGGAGGGCCAGCTTCTTTGAACAACACTTCTGACTAAGTCTATTGCTTCCTGATGAGATAAGGTGAGCAATGCTGTGCAGTGTTGCCAAATGGATTAAAACTTCAGCATGGTGATATCTTAGAGGGTAG
Organism: Sclerurus mexicanus; assembly: GCA_013396755.1. Lineage (NCBI taxonomy): Eukaryota > Metazoa > Chordata > Aves > Passeriformes > Furnariidae > Sclerurus > Sclerurus mexicanus. The sequence goes on along the minus strand of VWZF01005544.1, from coordinate 169,913 downwards.
TGGGACTCTGCCGGGATGAGGGCATGCAAGGTGACCAATGGCAAGAGCAGGCAATTGCATACACTGCTGTCTTGAGCAGGTTGTCAGAGAAGAGGGTAAACAAAGAAGTAGAGACAGCCAAAATGCAATCCAATTAGCAGTGGCTCTGCTAGTTGACTGGCCCAGCTCATAACAGCAAGAGCATCGATCCAATCCACATTTCTTTGTCTCTAGGCACCAGCAGCAGTACATGTCCCATGCATGTGTCCCACCCCAGCCTCAGGAGCTGCACAGTGAGGGGAGACAGCAAGGGCTGCACGAAGGAATAGCACGTAAGTGGATTTTGTTTGTCTCTTTTGCCCTGCAGAAGGACTTGGTTACTCCTACCTGTTCTCAGCTGGAGCAGTTTGAAAACTGCAACAGAGGAAATCATGAGGGGTGGATGCCCTGCAGAGAAGTCCCCCTGAAATACTCAGTCAAGCCAGTGCTGCAGCTAACAACAGATTCAAACATATTTCAGTACGTGCATCATATAAATACCAGCTCATCCTGCTGCTTGTGCTGTACAGACTGAAGAAGTTCAACGTGCAGGCCACTATGTAAGCAAAGTTTGTTGTCTCCAGCGGAGTCAAGGGCTGTAACTATTGTTTCCTTGGAAATAAACAGTGAAAATGGATGGATTTAATTTTTTTTTCCTGCGGTATCTCTGTGAACACTTTGGGCCTTGGGTATAATGCCTAGGATTTTTCTGAGTTCTTCATTAAAATTGTCTCTCCTCAGCAAGCTGTAAAAGGGTTAATTCTTACTTCCTAAGGAACTAATAAAGTCTGCAGCTTTGTCCGGCTCCACAATTAACACTTCAAAGTTTCTACTGGTCAGAGCTAACTGATAACAACCTGAATATGCCGGTACTTTCCTAGTTTATTATTCAAATGAAATATTTCAAAGGAATTCAGATTGGGACATCATGCCTTTGAAGCTATGGAAAGACCCCAGCTTAGGGTTATCATTTCAAAGAGATTTTTACAACAACTCTTAGATGCAGAAATGTCAGTGGTGGCCAGAGAATTGATTTTCAAACTGACAAGATTGAATATCAGGAACTGGCTTAGCTGAAGCAACACATTAAGCATTCTGCGAAAGACATTGTAGGGCACCCTTGAAAAGGTGTTTTTAACTGGCAGGATGAGGCTGAATGCCACTGAATTTACAGGATATGCATTTGCTCTGGTTATTTTGAAAGTGGTCTGAGACCAGCTTAGAAAGAGAGATGTGTCATGTAAACTCACAAAGATGAAAACCCAAGGAAAAGCAGAATTGGTTATTTCCACCTAAGTGCTCTCAGAACTCACAGTTAGGTGTAGTTCTCTTAAACCCCCTCAGTCACATCATGAACCTCAGTCATATTACTGCAAAGCAAAACTGCTAATGCTAAGCATTCGGAATTCGGAATTCAGACATCTAAAATACAAAATATGGATATTAAGATCTCAGGATTTAAAGATATTACAGCAATGAATTCTCATCTTTATTTATTAACAAAATTGAACTTTTAAGGTATACATTTTAAAGTTTTCCTCAAACATCCTGCCATTTTATTCAACTGTATCATAGCAGCAGCAGTCATAGAGTAGGGTCCCTTTTTGATGGGTGCTGTATTAATCCAAAGCAAAATCAAGGTCTCATATCCAAATGCTCTTATAGCCACAAATCATAAACATATTGCATGACCTGAATGATTTAGGAAACTGAGACCCATTTTCATCATTTCTTAGACATTTCACCTCCAATATCCCATTGAAAGCTAGTCAGTCTTGCAAAGCTAAATGGAAACCAGCCTAATGAACCTTTAAAATCTGAGCCATGCCATCTGAGGTCACCTGACATCAAAACTGTCATCTTAAGGAAAAAAACACCCAAACTAAACCAAAACCTGAAAAAGGCAAAGGTACTAGATAAATTACAAAGAATAAAAGCAAGATGCTGTCTCTAAAGAGACTCCAACAACTTCTACTACCTACTAACACTGTCCAAGTCAACATATAAGGATTATTTAAAACAGACTGATCTTTAGCCTACTGAGTTGAATTTGTAGATTAATTTGATCATTTTATGTAAGACAGACTGCATTATTACAGCTGCAGGCTTGGTTATTTGTCCAACTCCAGAAGTGGGAGGGCTGAACAGGTGTAGGCGATTCGTAATTCCCATGAGTCAGGCCCTATTGAACCAAAGTCCCATGGGAATGACTTACACACACAAGAGATTTGGCTGTAGTGTTGTAAAATGCAGACTTACTCGCCTCATGAACTCATGAGGATGCAGATCAAAGAAGAAAATTGATGTTTTTTTCCTGCTTGATTGTGTCACTTGCTACAGTGAAAGATCAAATGGGAATAACGTAAGGTGGAGGTTGCAGCAGGCACACTCTTACAGATGCTGGCGAAATTATACTGACATGTGGCTTCATCAGTCAGAATGGAAATCCAAGTGTAGAGAAAAATGAAAGGTCAGCAGGTAACCTCCCTAGCACTAATTGAACCCTCTGGGCAATGACTAACAGAGGAGCAACCAGCATAATGCTTTCTGGGCATACTGTTTGCAATGAAATAAATCATTTGATGGATGCAGTTAATTTCCTTCCCTCTATGCAAAGGTGCCCATGATGAAGGTCTTAGTTCAAATGTATTTCAAAAGAAGAGGACAGTCTTCCGAGGATGGTGAATCAGGGTAAAGTTAGCAAGGTAAAGTGAGCAGGTGACTTCTAAAGGCATGAATGGCTGCAAACGGCCATGCCAATCAACCTTTCTTTAACTTAATAGAGACTTTTGTGGGTTGGGTTTTTTTCTTTACTTTTTTTTGAGGTTTGGGGTGTGGGCTTTTTTAAAATTTGTTTGTTTTATTTGGTTTTCTTAATTTTAAGTAGAACAATGGAAAATACTAGAATATAATCCATTCTTAGACTGGGGTCTAAGCCTCTTCTTCTGGATTAATACAAATAGAAGGCCAACACAAGTTACAATGCATCAACTACATAAGCTTTTAGATCCAGTTTCTGCATAGCTATAAATTAGCATAAATATTGTCTTGGGGGAATGTTGGGTTTTATGAGAAGACTCTGCTTGTGGTGATACAACTCTGAGGACAGTGACACATGCAATGACTGCTGTGACATACTAGAAGCAGCTTCAGTGATGACAGGACTTGGTACCTGTCCTGTAAATTTTCTCTGGTAGGCAGTAGCCCTCCCTTGCCTTGGTTCAGCGTGACCACCAGTCCCAGATGCTTCAGAGGCAGGAAGCCCAGAGGGGCCATGTCTGTCTATCCTGCTCGCTGCCATCATTGCAAAGCCAGCCAGACTGACTGGAAGCTCTACAAAACACTGAACTCTGCCAGCACTGCAGATGGGTAAATACACTTCCAGGGATTTCACTGGAAATGCCAGGACTGATGTGGTACTGTCCTGAAGGGAGCTGCTACAGACAGACAATGCAGTATTTGTTGACTTCAGTTGACTTTGAGGCTGTGCAGGAAACAAAATCTAATTCCACACCAGTTTTAAGTTGCCTAACCTGTATAGATTAATGCATTTTTTCATAGATGATGGAACTACACCAGTATAACCAGACACCCCTATCTCCAGTATGGGGGTTGCAACATATAAAACCTGATAAAATTGCAGCAGCACAGACTTTCATCTACTGCCAAAGCCCAAGAAGTCCTTTCAACACGTCATAGCAGGTGGAGCATGTTAGATTTCTGAATTCTTCTAAGCAAGGAAATTTCAATCAGTGGTTATTTCACATAAACTGTTCACTGTGACTAATTGTTCTAACACTTGCTGTTTGTTATTCATGATAGGGGAGTGTCAGGCTGTCTACTCCAGGGACTTATTTTTCCCAAAGAGTTCATCTACATTGGCTTCCCTGGAAGTTAAAGTCAATGTAACAGCAGGGGAAATCTGTTCTCAGATTGTATGACTAGAATTTCTATAAATAGGAGTGACTGATGTAGAGCTATGAAAATAATTGATTTTTCAGTATGGCAGCTGAACCAAAAAATCAAGAGGAAAAAATAATTTAATCCATCTCAGCTCAATTTGTTGGGCTTTTTTTTTCTCTTTTCTTTTCTTTTTTTTTTTTTTTTTTTTTTTGGTCTGTGAGTTGAGCAAAATATCTCCTTCAACTTCAGACAAAGCCCTTCATTTCCCAGTCAGGTGTTTCTGATGAAAAGCTGGTTGTTGGAACAGACAGGCCAGATTTAATCACCATCTACCAATCAGATGAGGAAATGCAAACATATGTCCTACAAAAGGGCCTACCAGGTAGGACACTTCTCTGGGACACCATGCTGCAGAACCCTCTGCCCACAGAGACCCATCTCTGCAGCAGCAGGTTCCTTATCCACTCTGTGCTGAAGCAGCAAGTGATGGACCCTCCAGAGAGGGCACACAGTGGTGTAGCATCTGCCCCAACTCTTCTTGTATGTGAATATATTTAAGACAGCCCTTTGCTAGGACAGATGCTTTTCCATGGACATTAATGGGAATGACTTGGTATACATTTCTGTAGATAAATCAATGAGGTACAGAGATAGCTTCAGACCTGTGCTTGCAAAATTTGTTTACATGTTCTCACTGTTCAGGGGTTTTTTTCTTCTGATAAAATTGAGAACTGTCTTGATCACCTCTGTTTAGATGGATAGAGAATTGAGGCTGCTGTGACATATGTAGCTGTGCCAGTTTGAGAGCCAATTGGTACTGAAGCGGGGGGAGTCTCAATTTCCCTCCCTTATACCCCTGTCTTCTTTATCTACACAACATAGTTTTCTTTTGGGCTGATTGAGATATGTGAGCTGACAGCTGATCTTATGTGAGCTGATTTAATTCATTCACCTGCAAAAAACCAGCCACTTTTTCTGCTGGGATCATTTTGAGCTGGGTTAAAAAGTGAAGCAGCTGCTGGAGTGGCCCAAACAAGTACTTCTCCTCATGCTTGATCAACAGGAGAAGGGCTGGAATTGCTTTACACTGGTGGTGCTGTGTCAGAACTCCTTTTTGCTTTCCAGACTCAGTCACTGGTTGCATTATGCTACTATGTCGCATTAGTGCTTTTCTTCTTGTTAACTTATTATGGCTCTGAAATCATTGTTCAAGGTGGTGAGGTTTTTTCCAGGCACTTTTGTGGAGCTAGATAAGCCTCCAAAAGGGCAGTTTTCCATATTGCTCTGCCTGTGAATCATGCTGTGCTTAATGTGCAGTCATGCTTGTTTTGACAAAACAGGAGATAATTCACTGCTAGATAGGTCTTCAAAATTAATACAAGTAGTCTTGTGATACTCTATGGTAGATATGATTATAGACATGGCTGTACTTGTTCAGGAAAGGAATTTGTCCTGAAAGAGACAGATGCATAGGAAAATATCTTTCTATTTTCCTGCTTTATGTTTTGTTTAATAATAAGGGATGAATAGAGTTTAATAGAGGGAATGGAAGCAGCTGTGTTGCAATTAGAAGGCATAATTAGTATTTGCCCAGAAGTTTGAAAATATGACTGTACTGGGTAAGGGGATGCCTCAAATGATCAAAAATGAGTAGTTATGTGGTTGGTGCTTCAGAAATCTGGTTCCTCCTATGCATTTAATGTTAAACTAGTACAGTACACTGGAAATATAATCCCTTGCAAATCACTTTCTGGATCTGAAAGTAGTCAATTATCTGTGACTGATTACTGTCTTAGGGCCAGAGAAGTACCAGACACCTGCTATTTCCATTCAAGCCACTGAGAATAGTTGGTGCCCTTCTTACTGTTAGATCATTCATGCTCTCAGCATATTCAAATTTGGCATTGTAGTGCATCGTTAAAATGAGGACAGGCACTGACTTCCCAGCAACAACTGTCCCTAATGATGTCCTTATTCTAGGTTTGAGATAAGAGCAGTTCAAATACCCTTCTGTTCGACTGCCAGTTTTACGCAACCTTCTAATTTAGCATGAGACCAAGGGCAGTGCAGTTTTATTTAGTATTGTGCATTCAAATTATACCTCTAAAAGATTTACTGATTTATTTAGTATTTTTGAGAGCATGCAAAGAAAGGATGAGAAGATTAAAACAGTAACTGGCTAGCTGCATTGCAAAGACGCTTTCAGATCAGATCTGAAATGAGATGGAGACATTCGAGAGGGCTGTTGCTGATGCAAAAAACCTCAGAGGAGAGCAGTCAATAGGGGTGAGACTCAGCCCTGGAACTGTTAACAAAGCCATGTTCTCACTCTGCAGAGAAATGCGTTTGCTTTCTGCTCCTGATAATCTCATGTGACTTCTGTTACTAAGCAGGGAGGGTGTCAACATGCTAACTGTCAGATGGAAAAATTAAGCAACCCTTTTTGTAATCTGATTAGTAAGGAAATACTTCAAGAGCAGGTTAATCAGAGGGTAAGATAGAATTATTAAATAATTATTAAATAAAAGCATCACTAGTGGTTTCAGGATGTATTAAGTAATTGCCATAGATGTTAATTGGGGTGTTTCAGAATAGGGAAAATCTGTTCCACATATGGATTTTCTTCAGGTCTCTGCCAAGATGTGGATGCAAACATGAATTCATTTAATCTAAGGATAGGAGGACAAGGCAGGAGTTGGGGGAAGGGCAGGCAGATGTACAGAGAGGGAAAAGAATTGAAGAACTCTGATATTCAAAGTGGTGAGGATGTTCAATGCTGCAAAAACTAAACAGATCTGTCTTAAAACAACAACATGCAATAAAAGTTCTCCTTAATCTAACCTTAATTTCAAAATGAAATGGTAGAGCTTTCTTTGTGTAGCTCTGGTGCTGGTATGAAGCTGGGTGAACATCTGTGGGAAGTCTCTGCATGAAGATTAAGTGTGAGTGAAACCTATAGGAAAAATTCCTACAGCAAATCCAGCTAATTCCAGTACAGGATCCCGCACTTGTCCAGAACCCTTCCTAGACTTTCAACAGTTCCCCAAATCCAGAAGAGCACAGCTTTATTTGAGCTAGTTTCTTATATGAGATGTATTGCTTTGCATTTAAAAAAAAAAAGAAAAAAAAAGAAAAAAAAGAGTTTCTATACCATAACTGTTTTATAGGGTATCAGTAAGTATATTCATATATATGCCTTTTCCTTTGGATGCTTCTCTCAGTTGGTACTTTATCTTGAGCTATTTCTTTCCTTTATAGGAAAAGTGAGTGGAATGTCTTGTCTTGCAAAAAACTTTGGTAAGACTAGAGAAAACTCTTTCTATCTCTTAGACCATTCAGCAAACTTAGACCATTCAGATGGGACACTACTTAGAACAGTTCAACTGGAAAATCTTAAACATTCTTCTGTTTCATGTCTTCATGTTCTTGTGAAGTTTTTCCATTGCTTTCGACCTCAGAAGGATGAGCACAGATGCTCGCTTCTTCCCTTTCACAAAATACTCTTGCTGCACCAGAACAATGACCAAAAGACTCCATCAATAGAAGGCACATACCATGATTTCCTTGGAGATCTGTTTTGTTGTTCATCCCCAAGTGGTCAGGCAAGAGCTTTGAACCCTTTCCCTCCCTGCAGCGGTCAAGTGCAGAGTACACATTTTTCACCTGAATATGATGGCATGCGTGCCACCTACCTTCCCTCTGATAGAAACTAGTGTAACTGCACTGCAGTTTCCAACCAACTGGACCTAAGAAAATGATTAGGAAGGTGGGAAATATTCTTCTAATTGTCTTTGCCCTCTTTATCAAGAATGGTTCTGGTACTGCTCTCAAGAACGGGCTGCCCTGGATGTAAATTGCAAATTTAAAACCTGGCCCCTGGTATGACCCCAACATGCTGCCTGGGGCACCTCAGGCTTTATGCAGACTAGGACAACCCAGGCAGACCTACACAGGCTGTTCACAAAGTGCTTCTACAGAGAAGTGATGCAGCTGGGAAGGTGGCACCTGCTGGGCTTTCAGCACAGGCATCCCTGCATCTCCTGCACTCTTTCCATGGGGTGTGTACACAGCCATAGCATCTGGCTGAATAGAGAAGGGATCACCAATTGAAGGATCCACACCTGCCAGTATGGCCGTTTACAAAACATTCTCTCAGGCTAGTAAATGAAGAACCATAAAATGTTTATCAGAATTTTAGGAGTTAGATCATGGATGTGCCCCAGGCCCTCAATACCAGTGGTAGATACTTGAAGTAGAGCAGCTGTGCTGCTGCTACAGGTTATATGCTGGTGTGTCAGTGGTGGAAGATGTAAGGAGAATGTCATACTTCTTTGAAAAGAGTTAGAGATTGGGCACTCTCTTTTGAACTGGGAAGAGGGGATTAGAAAGTAAGTGTGGAGTCAGAATGAATGTTCCCAATTTCATGACTGATATACCTGGCAACCTCACTTCTCTCAGCTCTAAAATGAATATAACATCTGTCCCCAGTTGTATATTAGCTACTTTATTCTCTTAGTTCAGTGGAGAAAAAAACTCTGTCTCTGGCACAGGGCAGTACTGTCTATGAGTTGCACAGGCTAGTAAAGCTGCATTTGTTCTGTGGTAAGAACAAATGTACATATGCAGAAATATTGACTGTATTTTTTTTTTCTAAAGGGTATGATCTCTCACTCCTTTTTTATTGTATTTCATCTGGAGGTTTTACAGTTTCCTGAAATTCAGACATTAGGGAATTGTATATTATTAAAATCAAGACCTCTTAAAAATGGAAGCACCACAAATTACTCAACACTTGAAAGTCTTCCATAAGTTCTTACCACCATATTGCTGCTGTCTCAAGTTGATTGTCTCTTTCCACACTGATGATCAGTTTAAGAATTTCTGGTGACACTGGCATTTGAAGCCTGGCATTTGACAATTTTTTCTGCAGTCCCCATTAACTAAAAAGAGATGCACAGTGTCTCTGCCATTAGAGCAGAGATAGAGCAACAGCTTTGCTTTGGTGATGGAGCTTTGGTGGCCTCAAGACTCAGAAGCAAGCCCTCTCAGGAAAGTTTAAAGCTTTTTTTAGGCCAGCTGATATAGATGAGGCAGGGGGACCATAAAATACTTTTTCATGCGGGTCAGAAATAGATGCAGGTGTTCAGTCTGACTTCTTTTCCCTTCAAGATGTCCACTGTTTCTTCCAAATGTTGAGAGCTTCCACATTGCAATAGTGCTGTTGTGTCTGTGTGGGCTGAGGGCCCCACCAGAGCACTGTGGGGTGGCCACACTGTCTGCAGCTCTTCCATTCTCCAGCTCAGAAGCAATGGAGTGTGCACCCTGCTGACATGGGGGCAAACAGCCTTATAAGATCCATGTCATGCTGTATAACCTTTAATTTGCTGGAGGTCATACTTCTTACACAGCAATTGGAAAGATTCCTGTTGGACATGGTTTTTATTATTTCAGTACTAGCATGTGTTTTTGAGTGCACATCCAGTGTCTGTGTCTGACTGTGCTAGAGGTTATACTGCATGTAATTTCCACATTGGCTGAATACAGAGATACATTGAACTGATTCAGTCATTGCCTCCCTATGGCTGAGTTCCTGGGTAACCAGATTTTTTAAGTTGCAAGGACAATGGTGAACACTGCAGAACACTCTTGCAACCATTTCTGGCAAATGAACAAGTAGGAGGCAGGAGAATTTAGTGTGAAATAAATGTTGAATGCTATTTTCTTTTCCTGTCTGCTTTATCCAAATATAACCTGCTTGTCAGATATTCAGTCGTCTACTCTACCCAGTCTCCTTACTTTCCAATGCACAAAACAGTGGGTATGTAGCGAATAAGTACATGATCCCATTGTTCTGCAATACTCTTGTCACTGACAGTATTTCTGAGGGCAGCTGAGTTTATTGAAGCGGAGAATTTTATCCTCTCTCTTTAGAGTGTTCAGACAAATGCATCTACCAGAAAAAAAAACCCAAAACCAAAACCAACAGAAAGCAAAAGTAAACCAAATCAAAGAAAAAACCCAACAAAACCCAACCTCCTCAAAAAGCTCCATGAAAATCTGAAGGAGACATTTTACTCCATCAGGACACATGTGGCAAGCTCTGCTTTGATGTACTGTCCATAGAGGTATTCTAAATAAGCTGAAATAAAGCTGTATAAATGAAGTCAGGACTGCATCTTGCTTTCCCTTTAATTCCTGGAAGCAAGAAAACTGCCTAGGATTGTGTTATTTACAAGCAACATTTAGTGTCAATTTTTACTGATTGCATCTTCTATTCTTGTAGAGCTCCTCAAAACACTAGGATTTCCATTAAAAGACAAAACCAAATCTGGTTGTATTGAATTGGGATTTTTCAGAAAAGAAAAAAAAAACATACATATTGACTCCTTTGACTCTAATATACATCAGCAGATAGAAATATCTTACATCAAACTCACTTAGTAAAGTTGGAAAGATGTGTAGTAAAATCAAGGAAGAAATTTTGTGAGAAAGAAGCACTTCAAAACCAGAAGAGTTAGAATAAAATTGCTGGTAGAATGAAAACAAATAATCAACAAAGACCAAAAGTGTCGAAACCAGCAAGCTGTGCTGAGAAAAAGCTGTTAGGAAATATCAGATGTTTTTCAATGCAGCGTGGGTTAAAAATCTTGGCCTTTGAAAAGAAACCCTTGCAGGGGTGCCTGAGGTGTGCGATCTCACAAGCTGCTCTGTCCATTTTTTTCATAAAAAGCTGTGTTGCTCTTGCTGCCCTCCCATTCCACAAGCCATGGGGAGGTTTACAGCAACCAGCAAGGACCAGCTTGCAGAGGGAGCAAAAGAGGGGTGTCTGCAGGTGGGACACAGTACTGATAAGGGAGCTGCTGTGGGAGGATGAATCAGGGCTTTCTCCATCCACAATACCCTTTATTGCAACATTATAGTCCTTAGAGTTCTTGCTCTTTCAGGACAGGAGTTGCTATACTCCTGAGTGCAGTTCACATGGTGGAGCATTACTGATCTACCCTGATGGGATCTCAATGTTGCTGTAAATAAGCACAATCGGAAATGTTCCCCCTAAGAAGGAGCAGTGGGCGCTGATGATGATGGGCTTGGCAATGCTTTGCTCAGTGCAGTAGCTTTATCTAAGGATGCTCTGAACGGAAATTTTCCAGCTTTGTGGTCTGGAATTTATGGAACTGTGTGTTTCTTTCAACACTGAAAGCCTCTCCACAAGTTGAATCCCTCATGTCCTCTGCTCAGCTTTTGCTACTAATTTTTCATTCATCTGAGTATTTTTTTTATCTTCCTCTGAGTGAATTAAACTGATGATCTGCTATTGCTCATGAGCCCTAGCTATTTCCCTGGTATCACCTCCACACATGCTTTTCCTTGCAAGTTGTATGTGGAGAGTGTAATTTGTCTTCTTCGATCTTTCCTGCTCTTAAGAAAAAGGTTCTGCTCTGGGGATGTGGACACATCCAAAGATTTAGCAGTATTATAGTCACTACAGCTGTGATGGCCTAAGGGTACATGCAGTGAAAGGTATGTCAGGAATGGTAATCTGTTTTCTTGAGCCCTCCAGTGTAAATGGCAGAAATGAGAAGCCTTTAGGTGCAGAGGGCCTTTCCCTGAGGGATTATTTACCAGGACAGACATTAGTTACCAAGGGGATATCTCTCCTTTGTTACCAGCTGTACTGTGTTACCTGATACATCAGTAATCACCTCGCTAGTTTTGCACTTTCTGGTCACCTTTTGTTCACCGGTGCATAACAACAAATCTGTCTAGGTAGGAAGCTGATGTTTCACCCTGGTGAAAAAAGCAACCTTCTCTGTAGGGGGACACAGAAATAGCAGTATGGAAGCACTAGAGACTTAGTAGTATTCAGAACAGGCTAAATAGACACAGCAAATAATGGGAGCATAAACAAAATGCAAAAAGGTGACACTAGAGCAGCATTAGGGTAGTTAAGAGATATCTGAGGTCCATGCACCTGAGGCCTGATGACCTGGCAGAGGTTCGTTTTGGATGACCTTAGATGTCTGTAAAGAAGCTGAGCTAATTGCCTTGGGCTCCCCCTACAAGCAGGGAGAGAAGTACATCTCCAGGGTGTGATTAATCTCACATATAAAAGGTCAGTGTAATAGTAGGTCAGATGAATCCTTCCCTGGAAATATCTGTTCCTCTCTGCTATAAAGAGGAGTCAGAGTGACTAACGCAGGTACCAGCGGTCGCTTAGTAGATATCTGCAGTTAGAGGAATCCTGCCCTCCCTGACCAGCTTGGCCTGTAGCCAAAAAACACTTAAATTGCTAGCTAAACTTAAAAGTGTATTTGAGGTTACTCTTGAATTTGTATTGCGGGTAAAATGTTTTCACTGGTGCTGGAAGGTAGAAAGAGGGAAGGAGGTGTGGGTTTGTTTTTTTTCCCCTGTTCAAAGGCAGAGTTAATGCTTGAGAAATAGAGAGACATAAAACAAGCACCAGCATTGCCTGGACCAGGACTGGTGGTATGGGCTTGGAAAAGTGAAACTGGGAGCACTTGTTAGAACTGAGAGGTTGTAAGTAGGTGTGATTGCATCAGAGGACAGCTGACTTGTTTAGAGATCCTTATTCCTCACAGGAGTGACCTGGTGGGGACCACCCACAGCAGTTGGTGTGAGCAGCTGGCACACATCTGTCTGCAGTGCACAACTTCAGCCAACAGAACTTCCTACAGTCAATCCCATCTATCCCCAACCAGGCCAGAACACACCAATTTTAATTACACTGGTGGGTTGTATTTCAGTGACTCTCTCAAGGTTACAATCTGCTTTGTCCTCTATGCCAAAATATAAAAATTCTAGTTTTGCCATGTAGTAGTTGCCCTTAGCTATCCTGCTGTCAAAGCTCTGTGATATGACTGCAAGATTAGAATAGCAAAAGGAAACAGGCAGGGTTTATGGTTCTGATTAACATGATGAACCTGGTGTGGGGCAGATACTGGTACCCTCAGGAGCCCTGAACAGAAGAGCTAGCTTGTGCTTGGTTTCCTTACACAGGCAAAACCATCTGAGCTACCAAGAAGAATGAATTTTGGTGTAATAACAGGCTGGGCTGCAGATGGATTAACCTGTCGGCAACTGGAAGCAAGATATTTCCCCTGTGTGCTCAACTCCTTGCTGTGGACACCCACCAGCACCTGAGGGCTGCCTGCAGGGAGTGCTCCTCTGAGGTGGCATGAAGATGTGGTGGTGGGAAGGACTGGGCTATGGACCTTTGCTTTTGGGGTCCACAGGAAGTGATGTTAACAGTGATGAGAGGGCTGGATAGGTTTTACAGGGAAGGAAGGATCTCTGCCACCCTGATGACATGTAAATGGCAGCAAGTGACAGTGGGAGTTTTATCAGTGCTGGTGGAGCACATGGTTTAGCTGTATGTTGGACAGCTGTAATTCTTCTTTTGGATGCGACTTTTGGAAAGAAACCTCCTTCATTCTTCCATTTCACTAAATCTACTTCTTACTGTGAGGCACTGGCACCCTCCCTTAGAGGATTAAAGAACAGAACAGTGTACACCCCTGGAACATGAGAAAAACTGGTAAAAGTCACCTGTCCTGGCTGAACATGCTTGTTCTGCACCAAACTGTGGGTGATTTGACACAGGGAAAAAGGTAAAATAACTAATGAAGTTGAGACAATTCTGCAGCTAATGTGGTTTTTAAGATCATCAGAGATAAAGCACTGCTCCTCCTATCACGATACCTGTTTGGTAGAGATTGTGGGAGCTGTACTTTCAGTTTGCCTTGTTTTGAGCAAATCTTAAGGTTGGGTTTCAGCCTTATCTCTTGGGAAGTGCAGTTCAATTCATGGCCCAGTCCCAGCCGCCTCAAAGAAGCAGTTGTTTTTTGCCACCTGGGAACAGATTGCTGTTCTTTGGGTTGAGTTTTTCACGTAAGCAAATCTGTCTTTCAAATATGGCTTTGGTAACAAAGAGAATAGTGGGAAAAAACATAGCCCAAGGAAACACATAGATCGACTGAGCATTGTGAGTTATTTGTACCTGGCTTGTCATATTTGTATCTGGCTTGTCATATAAAGCCATTGCTAATTTTCTGTAATTTTCACACAGGGTTAAAAGAATTATATCCATAAACATCCGTGTGAGGACAGATGCCAGGAGTAACAGACATAAGCTGTATTAACGCCACATAAATCTATATACTGTTTGAGTCTGAGTCAGACTATCATAAAAGAGCTGAAATGTGACTTCCCAAGAAGGATGTATAGGTAGCTTACCCTGCTCTAGTTATGAAGAAAGTACGAAAAATCACCCACCCATTTATTTGAGTTGTTAGGAAGTATTTGCTGAATAGAAACACCTATCCACTTTGTTTATATTTGGAGTAAATGGAAAGGGAGAGAGGTGGCATCTAAATAGAAACCGGAGAAGGAAAAAGGGCAGAAACAGAAAAACAGCAGACAGATAGTCTGCTGTCTTCAACACCCAGGTGTTTAGAATGACTGCTTGCAAATAGATAGTTTGTTTTAGGAAAAGGACAAAGCACTGTTTGTTTACCTCTGGCAATGTCCTCCAGCACTGGGGAAGAAGGAGAAAGGTGTAGAATAATTGTTACCTCTTGATACAGAGTACAAAGATATTTTCACAAGAGAGCAATGGAATTGTACTAAGTTGCATTATAATTGCATAGAAATATTTTTACATGTTGAATCAAATTCTTATGGGCCAATATTCTTCCTTTCAACAGGAGAGATGCATTTTCCTTCTGGCATCTGTGACTATTACATGCTACATTCAGTATTCTGTCAGTTTTATTGGTGTGGTTTGAGAGGTACTGGAAAGAATAAGTGCTTTAGGAAAAATTATGAGCCTGGGGGCAAATGGCATTATCACCACTTGCACTTTACTAATTCTGCCTACTCAAAAGGAAAGAAGGTAATCTGGAACAAAGTATGTGGTTACTGCAGGATGAAGAAATTCTGCTTGGAGCTGCATCTTGCAGTGAGTGACTCATATTGCACAAACAGCCGTGGAGTGGGTAGCACTAGCAGACAATTGTCTGTAATGACTGCCACGTGCAACATAATGAATGAAGCACCGAACAAGATCTCTCTGAACGTTGCAGCTATGTGAATGCAAGCCTTTAATTTTAAGCCAGAGCCCCACATAATAAATATTAGGTTTGATAAACATGTTTTTAAGGTGCTTAATAATATCCATGAATGAGTTAGAGAACTGAGACAGCAGGATTTCAGTCTGCATGTAGCATTTCAAGAGACTCAAAATGTATTTCCATAAATGCAACCAATTTTCTGAAAGGTACATTTCATTTTGGGTTTGATGTCACGACCAAAAAGGATGTGACTATTATTTTTATTCTGGTCTAAGCTCCTATTTTGAGATATTCCATCTATGTCCTGCTGTTTGTAATTGCTCTTCCACTATTGACCTGCAGTAGCACTTCACAAATTGTAAATGAAAAAGGGTATGTTTTTCTAGCACAAGTTAAATGTTTTGTGATGGAGCACTAAGGACACTTGTGACCGACAGCAGACTTGCATCTATGGCTCCAAACTGCATCTGCTCTCTCCACTGTCCGTGGCTGCCTGGCTAGCAGCTAGTGGGCAATCAGTGGAAAGGAACAGGTGGACGTTTCATTCTCATGTCAATATAGCCCTTAGCAGTTGTGATGGTATTTGACAACAGACCTAAAAATGTTGTTTTAGGTGCAAGGGCCATGCTTTGAAAAGTCTGGGCTCTGAAATAGACCAAGAAATATTGAATTGTGAATTAATCCTAGTCTTCCATTTGAAGAAGTATTTTAAATACCATAATGATTGCATCTTCATAATTAGGTATGTTTGTAAAGCCTTGTCATGTGAACCTGTACTTCTAAGGATGATAATAGGCTATATAATGAACGAGGAACTGAATAAGTAAAGAATTCTCTGCAAGACATCTTTTGTGTGAATGGGAAGCCTGTGATTTGAAGCTAAAGCTTTACCTTTGATCTTGATCCAAAAGATACTGAGTGCTGTATTGCAAAATGCTTCTTGCAGTGCAGCCCATCCCTTTGTCACCACCTCGGCTTAGCAGCTAACATAGGTTAGGTGCAGAAACTGCATTTACTGATATCAAGGTGAGTCCTATTGTCAAAGCAGCCCCCTGCAAAGCCAAAACAACAATAAAACAAAAATTATTAGCTTACAAGAAGAGTGTTATTCAGCACCAGTTTTATTTAGCTGATTTTAATCTATTTTCAGACTTTGAATATGACTGCCTTTAGTTCCCAAACTGATTTTGATCATGCTGAGCTTTAGCTGAATCTAAGTTGTTGATCTTCTGCTATGCCCCAAACTCAGAGTCTGAACTCTGCATTTCTGTTGCCTTATACTTCCTAGGGACAGGTGTCCTGTCCAAATATCAGCTATTGAATGTATTTGATCATCTTACTCCTACTTATTTAGTCAAGGTACAAAACTCTCAATCTTGCTGGAACAAGCCAAGTCAAAGACACTGCCACTTTTGCTATATACCCAAAGCAAAAACACTTTAGACTGCCTTATATATACTTTTTGTTCTTCAAGTCTTAACAAAAAGTGACTGTTGTTTGAATGTAACTTTTATCAAGTTGGAAGGCTGTCGCAGACATAGAATAGTGTTACTTCCCTTATAGATGCTATTGTTGTTTCTGTACCATTGCTGTTAATTTCTAGCTGCCTTTTTTAAAGAAGCCTTTTTTTTCTTTTTAAGTGGGAAATCTTGCTTTCTTGCCTTACTTGATAGCTTCTCTTCTTTTAAGAGGCCTTTTGACAGGGTCTAACACTATTCACTGAATTCCTAATCTATTTTTCCTGTATGCACAATCTCATTGGTTTAACAGTATCTTCATTATATAATGAATATTGCACTATCTCCAAGGAAAAATATCCATTTCTGACATAGCTTTATTTGTGGAATCAAAGATGGGAGAAGTTGAAAAAATCTAGGACACATCTGCAGCACAGGGATAACTTAAGATCAGTACTGAGAAACATGTAGTCTTGTGGAAACAATAGTCAAGACAGAAGTTTATATCATTTATAAAAAGGAAGGTGATCTCATGTGCTACAGAATCACGGAAGTGAGAAATGGAAAAAATGTACTTGGTCATCTTGACCTCAGCTTAAGTTTATTCTGTGTAATACATTTTCTGGTGCCTTTTCAAAATTTCTCTTAAAGGCTACTAAGGATTTGCTTTCTATTGCAATGTTTGTTCACTTCTAGAGAATGGTTTTCATTCACAGCTGAGAGGAGAACCTGAACTTCCTTTGTCTTATTGTCAGGTCATTTCTCCCATTTTTGCCTTGAGAAAGATTGTTTGGCTCCTGGTAATACTTGCATTGGAAGGATGAACAATTAGTTTATTCCTGAGCAACGACAGTACTATTTAATACAGACAGCATCAGTATCAGGAAACAAAAATGCGAAGGGATGTGTCTTGAATAAAAAATATGGGAGTCAAATAATGATGGTTACATCCTGGTCATTGATAAAACTACTTGCACAGAAGAATTAGAGAGGATGCTGGGCTCTGCTGGTGCTTAGCCATGACTGTTCTCACAGCTTGATTAAAATGGGACAGAATGGGGAAGAAAAGCAATATAAAGGTGTAACCTGTTGAAAAAGTCTAAATTAGAAAGGTTAAGGGTCTAAAGGTAAAAAAATGAAGGGCTAAAGGAATGTATGGTTTCACTTATTTTTGTGTCCAATTTGAAACATCTTGGAGAATTTCACAGAGGTTTATTTGCATAGCTGCTAGACTTCCTTCAAATTACACTCCTGTGAATCTGAAGTCTGCTTTCTCCCAGCCAGGCCACTTGCCTCTCAAGAGATTGAAAGCACTCAAGTTTCAAGCATTTAGGAGGGTACCCTGTATTTTAGATTCCAATTGCTTTTTCTTCTTTTCATTAGCATTGAAGACAGTTTGTTTGACATGGGATGTAATTTGACCAGTTGCAGTACCAATGAGAGAAGAATGAAGTGAAAAAGAAGTAGAAATATTTTTAGTGAAAAGCTAGCCCTATAACTGCATTTTAAAATTTCATGACTCAGAGAATGCTGAACGGATTGAGTTCTCTGTGACCCCCACAGATGCTTCCTGCCTTGATTTGGGTGTGTTTGTAGCTCTTTGTAGTTTACTTACATCCTACGCAGACATCCCTTTACCAACATCCTGTGAACCTCTAGCTGTGCTTCCTTATGAGTGTTTGGCTTCCTACAAGCAGAAGGACTCAGTTGTGTGAGGCTGCTTTGCCACAGCCAAGCACACAGGGACCTCGGCTCGCCTGTACCGTGGTGCAAACTGTGGTAAATGAAAGGTCTCTGACCAAGGCAAACATATCTCCTGCAAATATGGTAGCATTTCCCTTGGATTGTTAGTGTTGACTCAGATGTTGTGTTTCTACTAAGTAGGAAGAGGGGAAGTAAATGGCTCTTGAGTGTGAAACTACGGCAAGACTCGGTCTCCAGTGGCACCATTCAACACAGTTTATGTAGACTTATTCCAGCCTCTCTCCTGCAAGTGCATGAGCTGTTCCTAATAAAAGTATTAATAATAATTCAATGCCCAAGCTTGTGATCAGCCACCAGCCCCTGGTCTTTGGAATAACTCAATCCCCAGCCAAATAAAAGCTTTCTCGCTAGTGATGACATGCAAATACACCTGGTGCACTTCCTTGCAAATAGTTCCCCATAAATGTATGACATGAATCTTAACACAAACTTTATAGGAAGTTTGCAGCCAAGTGTAACGGAGTCTAAATTTCTCTCTCTCCTCCCCTCCCCAGATGTTCTTTAACTTCTCTGCTGGGAACAATCCCTGACCATTAAACCATCACGTTCAGCTATTGAGTTAGAAATAGGCTTGGCAAAAAGGGTTACTGAAAGTTTACACAAACCAGTTTTTCCAGGTTGTGTGTGAGGACTGTGTTTTAAAAGAGTGGAAAGTTACCAGAAGCAGCACAAAAACAGATGCTGGCTAATCAGAAGGATCGCAGCAGCAACTGGGAAGTCTTAATCAGGGGCATAGGATAGACAAGCTTGCACTTAGTGGGGGGAGTTAAGACAGGGTGACTGAACTCAAAGAATGCAAAATACAAGTTGTAAAGGCAAATTTGAGTTCACTGGAAGTCCCTTTGCCCTGTGAAGAAAGGGAAGCAGAGAAATGTACACAATATATATTGCATTTAACAAGAACTATTTATTCTTTGTGACACTATATTAAGTCTTGGGTCTTGGTTTGCTGTGTGGGGCATGTATATTCAGTGATATATGTGTAGCATGTGCATGTGTATATACATCATCTCATGCACATCATCTGCCACTGAACAGATAAATGATGAAAAGGAAGGCCTCTCTTTCTGTGGTAAGGTTGGTGCTCAAAGCATGGGGCAGCAGGATGCCAGCACCCACTTTCGTGGGTAGGGAGGCAGACCACTAGATAAGGGATTTGCACCACAACAGTATAGATAAAAATTAATGATGAGGTTACCCAGTCTAATTTGGGTAACATACAGTCTCAGTGATTTCTTACTTTTGCCAAATAGGCTCTTTTACACATTTTTTTCTTTACCTTTGTACCATCATTGCATCCCTAGAGCAGAGGTGGAGACAGAGAATGCATGCAGTGCCTGGTGGCTTCCAGAAGTTCTGAAGATATGAGGACAGGATGTGCAACAAAGTGGTCTCCTAAGCAGCCAAAGAGGTAGTTTGACCAACACTTGTCATACTGAAATAACTTTCCCCTTGCTTTCTGCTCTGAGGCAGTCCCAGGAAAGCATGGAAAAAGCCTTTCTCTGGGGCACTGTACCTTCTCCTGATCTTCTCCATCAAGACTGCACCAGTGCTGTGGTGACCAGGGCTGCCTTCGACTGCAGGAAATATTCCACATTTTATTTCCATTGCCTCATGAGTTGCTGGACAAAGAGGTGAATGTCATTGTACAGCTGACAGTCAGTGCTCCCCTAATGGCATTAACTGTTTTTCTGCTGGCTGTGACCTAGCTCAGACTTAGGTGTCTTCACTGCAGCCGATCATGTAGAGTGAGGTGATTCCCTTCCTTTGAGAGGTATTTTGTGATCTTTGCACAGAGGAGGCTGTGGAAGTGCAAGGTGTTATTAGATGTACTGATGTGCTTCCATGGAAAAAGTGATCTGACAAGGAAATGGCTGAGCCAGGATCTCCACTCATAAGACAGAGGACATCCCAACTGGTTTAGAGAGTCCTTATACAGAGGTGAGTATCATTTCCCACCTTCTTCTGGATGTTTCCTGTCAGTTTGAATCATAAAGGCTGTGAGACAAGATTACTGTGCAGACCTGCCACAGCAAAGGCAGTGAAGTTCTAGTTTTGGTCTGGCCACCCTTAGGGTTACTGTAATATGAACTAAAAGATGGGTAGATATTCTGGACAGATAAGACTCTGCCAGCCTTCCTGCTTCAGAATAGCCTCTTACTCTTAGCAAGGCCATTTTGTCAGACTGCCATTGTATGACCTTTACTTTCGTATGTCATATAGTGGATTTCTTACAGTATTCTCCTTTGCAAGAGGCATTGCATCCTACTCCAAGGCAGTGAGCCATTACTTAATGTGAAAAAAGGTTCAGAATCCAGTCCATCAATGAATTGGCATTATTAACCTAAATTCTTGCTGTATTACATCTCCTCATTCCTGGTTGCTTCCCATCAGGTATTTTAGCCACAATGTTCTGTTTAGAATACTGAAACAAATATACAAATGCTTTGAATCTCTTTGAATCTCTTTCTTCTGCTGAGGCCTTTCAGGCAAGGGAAAGTGGGAGATCAGTAAAAAATTGTGAATTTTTCTCCTGTCAATCCCCATGTTGCCTGTGAAAGCACACACCAGCCAACCAGTTGAGCAGATACCATGCAGCACCTGTCTGGAGGTGCCAGTGTTTCTGCACCACCACTCTGCAGCCGTGCACCTCCCATCTGAGCCGGTGACATCCCTCTGGCGAAGGATGCCCTGTGCTGAAACGGTCTATGCTCAGAGAAGCCAAAAATACAGACGATGAGAGCAGCTGTAGGAGCTGCCCAAATGTGGCGCCACTATCCCTGCTGTCAATGGGGCACCAGCAATGGTGGGGCTCAGCAGGCAGGCAGCCACCCTTTGCCTTCATGCTGGTGTCACTCTGCCCCTGGAGTGTTGCAGGGCAGAGGAAGGGTGTCTGACAGGGCACTGGCAGCCGTGCAGGAAGGGGAGGGCAAGTTGTGGGGGAAGGGGAACAAAAGGAAATTCATTGACGGAAAGCAGGGTCTTGATTTTATTTTTAACAATGGGCAGCTGTGAATTTTTACGCTGGATTATTTTAGGTCTCAGGCCAGGCTGTTTCATGCTTCATTGGTGCCTGAGTTTCCCTTCCAGCCATCTGAGTCCAAGTGATATTATTTGCAATTACTTCAAGAAAGCAGAAGCTCAGGAGGAGTGTCCTCAGTGAATAGTTGTAATTTCTCTGCTGTGGCTGCCCAAAGCTATTACAGCTCTGCTATCTCTGGCAGCCTGCCAGCAGGAAGGATTCCTTCCAGAATTAATTGCATTTCCCGCCTTACAGATACCCCAGGGAGTGTGAACCAGGCTTGCAACGGGTGTATTGCCTCACAAGAAATAGCGACTTGTCTTCTTATATGCACCATAGAAGGGCAGTGCAAGAAGGCAGACATGTCACTGATTTTCAGGTCTTTGCCTATAGCCAAAAATGAGTACTGAATGGTGGGAAAGAGAAAATAACCCCAGTGTTAGGCTCATTTTTGTTTCTGGTATGGGCAAAGTGGAGGTTGCTTCTCAAGAGTGTTATTCATTGTGACATGCAGAACCTATTGCCTCTGTGCTTTGCTGTATGAAAAGAGGATCTGAAAGAAAATTGCAAGCTCATGTTCTTTGATGTTGTTTTATTTCAATGTTATTTATATAGAGCTATGGTGACTGCATCTATATTGTATTGTGAGTAGGTTCATAAATCTGAACTTGCCCCTCGTTTACATGACATAGCCACATTTTGGTGCAGCCTTTGAGCAAGGCTTGACATGTGCTGGCTGAGGTCAGACTGTTTTTGGCTCCTTGCTGAGAGCATGGAGCAGGAGAACCGTGCTATTCCCTACCTTGTCCACTCTCATATATCATGTGTGCTTCTCTCACACCAACTGTAGGAGGGACATCCCCTGTAGGGTACTGGGCCACACGGAAAAAGGGCAAATGGGAACTTTTAGGCAGTTGTAGCACATCCTGCCCATGTACTGTGTGGGATTCACTACACAGAGCTTGTGGCCTCCTGTGATAATCAATGTGGCCCTGGGGCAAGGAGCACAGAGAGTCTCAGCCTCTGGCCAGATACCAAAAGGCACTCCTGGATTTGGCAGATCTTTGAGGACTGTGTGAAAAAGAGCCCGTAAAGCTCAATGGCATGACAGCTACCTTATTATGCTCATGAGGTAGGGAACCAGGCCGGCCACACCCTAATATGGTCTGCAACCTTGCACTTGTGCCAGGTCCATGCAGAGCAAATATTCCTTCCCCCTCTGCAGGAAGGGAAGGAGGAAGTGCCTGAGCAAGTTCCATCCCTCACTCACTCCCTCTCTTCTTCACAGTATGATGAGCTTATGGGATGGATTGCAATCTGGCCCTTAGATTTCTGCTTGATATGTTTGGTATTTTTACAGAGGACATGCTAAGACATTATGTATTGGCAACATTTTCATTGGATACATTTAACAGATCTGAAGTGCAGGTTAAGTAGCAAAAAAACCGGCAATGGGGAAGAAAATAGAAAAGGAAAACAGGAAAAAATACCCAAAACAAAATCCAAAATAAAACCCAAAAACTGCAACAAAAATGCCATTTCTTTTTCTACGACTTTTAACACCAAAGTGTCCAGTGCTGAGATCTTTTGTAAACTGCCACAAAAATGTCCATTTTAAAAAAGACACCAGTTTCCTAAAGGACGGAGGTAATTTCATCTACTGTCTTTTAATCACTCTCTACAAAGGAGCAAAGGAAATTAGAAAATAAACTAACTGTTCATGTAACCTAAATGTAAGCAGAAAATGTTGGTACTGCACATCTCTATATATCCAGCTGCTGTCCTCTGGTCCAACTCTATTCACTTTTGTTCTATTGCACCAAGACCAATGTAGTATAATATTATTGACAATATTTGTATATGACAGGTTGGATAAATGAGATTAGTGATATTTGAGAAGGCGTCACATTCCTCTTTCTTCACCTGTCAAGCAACCTGTAATTCATTCAACACCCCAAATGAGCTGTGGTAGCTGCTCGTGGTATAGGGACAGTGCTGAAAACACAAACTGGAGTCAGCACCTGAGCAGTGTTGCAAGTCATGGGCCAGATCCTCAGGAGGATTTGCATGTCTGACAGATGTCTTCCATCCATGCCTTGCTGCTTGTCTGCATGTAACAAGGAAGAAAGTTGGTTCACTCAGGGTATGTGTTTCCATTCACAAAACCATTGATGTACCTATGC
Organism: Sclerurus mexicanus; assembly: GCA_013396755.1. Lineage (NCBI taxonomy): Eukaryota > Metazoa > Chordata > Aves > Passeriformes > Furnariidae > Sclerurus > Sclerurus mexicanus. The sequence goes on along the minus strand of VWZF01005544.1, from coordinate 146,476 downwards.
TGCTCTCTCTACACGTGTATATACCCATCCTTCCCAAAAGCTTGTACTGGAGCCCAAGTGGGAGTCACAAACATTGGCTGCTTTGCTTCTGGGATGCAGTGCAGAACTTACAGTAGAATAAAAGGAATGTGATGCCTCTTTAAACCCAGCAGCACTGGGGAAACCCACACATGCAGTGGGCCTACTCTTCCCATACCTTCCCCACACAGAAGCATGAATGGGACTGTATAGATTTCCTATCCTGAGGGGCCCATGGGAACTCCTGAGCTGTAGAGAGAGGGTAGACAGTCATGCCATTGCCATTTCCCCTAGATGAGCTGTTCTGCTTGGCATAAATAATTAAATTCTATTGGGATGCACAAGAAGAAAGTGAGATTAGCTGGGGAAGGCACTCACTTGGGAGAAAGAATAGTTTGACTGAAATCCTTGTTTGGGCGGGCACTTAATTATTTATACCAACCAGAACATTTTTGCCAGAAGACATTAAGAGACATCCATCTACTTGAGTAGTCTGCTTATCATTAAGTTTAGCAGTGGTCAGCCAGAACATTGAGATGACTACTAGTATATCTCTGATTAAACAGAACCTGGTCTTTTATTTACTGTGCTTAAGTTGACAAAAAAATACACAATGCTTGCTTTGTGTGCAGCTCCAACATTGTTAATGCAATCAACATTTTTGTAACAGAGAATTAGTATTTCTCTAGTAAGAAATCACCTGACTTTCCAGTCATAGCCACTGAATTCATAAAAATTATACAGACACATGGAAATGATTGAGTTCTGTTGCAGAAAGGTGAGATTTTAAATTAATGTTGTCTCATGTGGAATGCAGTGAAAAAGGCAGCCCACAACGTGAGATAGGTCATCCATACAAGAAAAGAAATCACAGATTTGATAATTTGTTAGAGATGCTTTAAATGTGAACTGCATAAAAAAAGAGATCACATTTGTGTGTTAGAAAATGTTTCTTTAGTATGCAGAATTTTCTTCCTTTAGCTACTGTCAACAAAATGACCTTGTTTAAATATAAGTGGAAAATTCGATTGAGCTGGTGAGTGCTGCAAGTGGAAATAACTATTGTTGGCTGTTTGCATGAAAATGGAGAGCTGATGTGACAGCTGATTTGGTTGAATATGACATAGCTGTATTAACCCGCAGTAGTCAAGTATGGTGAAACCCAGTCTGTGGTCACCGAAAAAGCACTGAGAAGATGAAGAGCCTGGGATCCAATACATGGCCAGATAGCTTAAGCTGCTCACTAAACCAAGAGGTATGACTTGGTAATTTTTTGCAAACATTTCTGGAGTGGTACATTTCACTCAAAACAATGTTTTGCAATAGGTTTGAAGTATAAGATTCACATTTGCTTATCACTGTGCACACATGGCTGGTCAGGGAGCGTCCCGAGAAAAGAGTGTGTGTCCTGTTCCAATTGCCTATGGTTACGCAGTCCCACTGCACCCTACAGCTGATCTCACATGCCAGCTGTCTGAAGCCAGTACACTGCCATTGCTGTTGCCCTTGCCATCATGACCATGCAGACTTCAGGCTGTCAAGACCTTCATTTCTGTTCAAAGTCAGGGGGACTGCTTGCATTTTCAGATGTGACTAGATCTTCAGGCAGCCATGATGCAGAACAGCACATAGTGACTGCTCTTTTATGTTATGAACTGCACTATTATGTTGCTAAAATACAAAGGAGTAGAGTTGGTGTTGTTAAGCAGAAGATACAGTGCCAATGTCAGGAAAACCATTTATGTCAAGGTTTTCAAACTCCCAGATGATCTGGAAACTGCTTAAAACAGACACTTATTCTGCTCATGTAATTTATTTTGATGACAGGCTCTCACTGATTTCACTCCTTCAGTGCTATTAGCACTTCTCATCGACTCTTTCCTTGTTAGAGCATCAGTTTGAGAGCTTTTATGCGCTTATTATTGCTAAGAAAACTTCTTTGCATATCCATCACACATGATTTCCCTTATCTGTGTTTTTCAGACTGCATCTTGGCAGGAATATATCATAGGGCAGTATTAGTGTTCCCAGTTTCTCATTAAGTCAGTGGCCACTAGTATGCAAACCTACAATAACACCGTGCCATATTTTATTGTCACATTAGACAAACAACCTGTTAACGGTTGTCTCCCAAAGGAGAAAATGGCAAAGCTGGGAACAAGGGTCACTATCCCAGTTTGGACCCCATTCACCACATAAAAGTGTCAGAATGTTCTAAGGGGATTCTCACTCAATTGTAAAAAGCAGAAACATGAAAGTCTTCTGAGCACTATTCTTGTAAACAGGAGTCGAAGTGAGCAAAAATGGCACTAGGTGCAAAAACTTCCTTCAAATTCTGGTCTACAACTCCTAAAGGTGACCTGAAGGAGTATTTAGGTTCCCTTACATCTGCCACTACTGTTTAAAGCCTTCTTCTACCTACAGAAAGGGGCTGGCTGAAAAAGGGTGCAGAGATCAAAGCCGAAGAAATTGTTCCTTCTAGGACTTTCTGTGCTTTGCTGTAATTGTCTCTTCTTTCCCCTCCTCAACATGCAGGTTATATAAAGTTCTCTCAGCTTCACGGCAGTCTGAAAAGGGGATTTAGCTTTTTAGAGTGAAAATGGGAATGATGTGATGCTCAGAAACGAGAGGACAATTGCAGTGTAAAATTGGCTTGCATGTGCTCGACAAACTGGATGGTGATGTGAAAGGAAGATTGTAAGGGCTGATTTGATTAAAAGGCTGTGAAAGCAGCCTCTGAATGGGTATGTCTGGAATGAAAGGGTGTCTGGAGAGACCATTTTCCTGCAGGGTGGGGCTTTTGGTGCTTGGCTTTGCAGATGCTAGCTACAGAAATGCTAAGATTTAAGAGCACACACTTGGCTCTTGGTCTGGAACAAGCCCTATTTTCAAGAGTGCACGTGGATATATCAATAATTTAAAAGATTTTAATTTCATTTTCTGAAGGCAAGGGAAATTTTGCTTTTCCTCTCAGAAGTAGAGTGATTAGTAGAATTTTAGGAGTACTTGCAAGACATTTGCAGTATCATGTAGCATCTGCCTACAACAGGCTCTCTTTTCTCTTACATATTATCAATTAATAAAAGATTCTCTATATTATGCAGTCCAGAACAGGGAAAATTCATGAAGTTTACAGGAACATGTGAATGTGTTTCATATTCAGACATCATGATGGGTTGCAGTGCAAAAGTGGGCCTCTCAGATGTGGTCACAGTACAAACTCTTATGCTGGCACTGGTGCTTTGGATTGGCAACAAGCCACTGGCAGGTGCCTATGTTTGAAGACATGACCCAAATTTTACATGTTACACAGACACTTAAAGAAGGGGAACTGAAGTGCATGTTGATTCATAAGATGTTCTGGCCTTTCCTTTTTTGTTTCTTTGTATTCTCTAATCAAGTTAAAATTGTCTTTCTGCTGAATTATTTGCTACCACAAGCCCCAGTGCTTTATTCACAAACATTGTTGAGGTGCCTGGGCAAAACCAGTCATAAATCATTACTCACATAGCTGAAATTTTTGTCAACATCTTTCATTTCCAATTTGTGTCAGGACAGGGCTTGCACTCACTTGAGTGCACATAGTGACAGGTTGAAACCCGAGCCGGGCTTAAAGTGATTTCCAGGCACAAGAGAGCTCCTCTCCTTTGGTGGGAAGTCCACGAGGCGATTCTTACTGCATGTGATACTCAGCAAGCATTCACAATATTTATTGAGCATAAAGTTGCCTCCATTAGATGAATTTATGTCAGCAGAGTTATTACTTGTGTGTAAGAGACATAAATAATAGAGCCAGAAGACCTGAGTGTGCTGCATCTCAAAGTCACATGATATATAGGGATTTGAATGGGGAGCATTAGTATTATGCAAGTGGTTTGTTAATGAAAATCTGTAATTTAAAGAACATTCATTTCTAACAATGGAGGAAAGGGTCTTTAAGTAGGAATATTCTATCACGTGGAAGTGGTGTGAACTGGCTTTAAGGGTCTCTGATTTATATTTAATAAGAAAGCAGGAGTGCAAAGATAAGTCTTTCAAAAGCTAGAAAAAGCAAGCTAGTCCCTCACCCAAACCTCAGGAAACAGGGTCAGGCTCCAGGGAAGAAAAAGAATTTATGTAAATACACAAACTCCAGCTGGAGGTTTAGTTGAAATATTTGGTCCTTTAAAATCTGAAACAAAAACCTTCTGCAGAGCTGGCTGCAGAGGTTTGGGGGTTTGGTAGAGCAATATGTTCCCTGGTGGTTTTATTCATGTCACCATAATGAAAGCTGACTTTCTTTTTGAATAATATAAGCTTTATCTGCATAGTGAGAGGAACTAAAATGGACATTATTTACTGCAAGTTTATTTAAAGGGCACCTCATACTAAACGGAGTGTCCATTATAGCTATAAAGGTTTTTCAACACAAGGAATGGAAAAACTTGCAGAAACTGCATTTTCATTGTAAGCAAAACACCTTTAAAAAGCTCGTGTCTCCTGCCATGTGGACAGATGAAGGAAACATTGCATTGGCAAAGTACATGCTAGCTTTGGGATGCCACATGGCCAAAGATCAGGACGTAGAAACCTTAAGGCTTTTTATGACAAAAGATATCTGTGAATAGAACAAAGCAGACTTTGCTTTGGCATTTGCCTCAGCAATGTCTGGATGTAAAAAGAACAAGATTTGGGACTTGCCTTGTCACACCACCCCTGCCATACGGACGCTGGAGGATCTGTTGCCTCATTTGACAACTCTTTCAGCAGCTTGCACAAGGGACAGCCAACAGTTGCTGCTGCTGTGCAGCCGTCAACTTATCCCCATCACAAAATGCTAGAGACTGCAGCTGGATCTGGTGAATAACTGGGGAGCAATACAGGGGTGAAGGGAGCCAAACTGTAGAAATGTCCATGTTAAAATGTTACTTGTCATATAAACTTTGGGGATGTCTTTTCCTCCATCATCTTGTTCTAAGACTGATTCAAATTATTTCAGCAGCCACTGCTGCTGACTACTTTTACATTTTGTATAACAAAACACTCCACAGTGCATTAGCCACCAGCTGATCAGAGCAGGCAATATTTGCCCTGGATATTCAAGAATATTCTGGATCTGCAATTCTGCTAAAACATCAGGAAGCAACATTGTAGAATCATTTAAGTTGGAAAAGACCTCAAAGATCATCAAGTCCAACCATTAACCAAACACATCTTCCTCTCTCCTTTGTGCTAGTTAGTATAGCCCCTTTGCAATATGCATAGAAGATGTCATTGCAATAGAAAACATATTATTTGGGATTTAGCTGCTCTTCCACACATGCCTCTTCCACAGATCACTCAGATACAGGACTCTGCCGAGGAATGTTAAGAGGGAAGAGACACCAGAAGAAGTTGTGTTTTTCATGCCTCAAGTAACTTCCTATGTGCTGCTCATGTCCCAGCCATCCAGACGAGCAGGAACACAGAGCTCAGCTGCCAGCTGCTTTACTTCACCAGTGTAACGAAGAATTAACCATATCTACAGCATTATCAACTGATCACATTGTCTTTTCATCCCTCTCTGTGTCCAATGCAAGAACATAGTCCTCCACTGATTTTTTGTTTACTGCTATTAATTATTTTGGTGAACACAAGAAAACCTGCAAAGTGACAGAGTATGTAACTTCTAACAGTAAATATTCTCAATAGTGTTTGCAGTAGTTGTGGACGTAAGGAGGAGCTCTGGGAAGCTTGTAAGTCTAAAGGATGAAATCCATATACCCTCATCCCATCCCGGTGGTAAAGCAGAAGCAAGCTTTTCTGTAAGCACCTGCTTTTCCACTGACTGGTGGAAATTGCAGCCTTCAAAAGTGGACAGTTCTGTGAAATGGATAAGGAAAGGTGGGCCCACTTTACTGTATTATTGTTACACTACAGCAAAACTCATTACAGAAAGTGAATGCCAGCAGCCATATGAGCACACAGCTGGACAAAACAACTTTGCTGCAAGAACACAGTAGGAAGTGACCATATGTGCAAGGAATCCTAATTCCATTGTGCAAAGCCAACATGAAACAGGAAGCATTCCTGGTGATTAAAACTAAAGTGTTACCTGATAGCCAAACAGGTATGATCTATTTAGATGTGCCTAAACCTTGTATTAACAGAAGGCCATTGCATCTAAACTGGTTTTGTTGGAAGTGGAAAGGGTTGGATTTTTAAGAATGTCTGTGCACAAGCCAGTGCGAAGCAATCCAGTTGAGAGACAAACCAAGGACAGAGCTGTTCAACGCACCGGACGCAGGAGTAAAACTGGGGACAATAGACATCCTCTTGGTTTTATAGGATTTCATGGGTGTTAGGAACCCCTGACACCAGCTGAGCTGTGATTTCAGTTGCAGACATTATAGCCCAGAGCACTGATGTTTTTTTAATTGAGGAACATGAGCTGAGGCAGAGTAGTAATTAGCTTGAGCTCTACTAGTAGAATTGCACAGTGATGTTCAAACATGGACTTGCTTCTGTTAGCAAAAAACCTTTGTGCCAATGCTTCCAAATAAGGTAGAGCAGAAAGTCTTTTCCTGGGTCTGTATAATTCTCTGCTAAGAAGGATCTGAGTCTCTCAAGAATTGTAAATAGTATCAGTACTTTCTAAGTTAATTAACTGTGCAGTGGGCCAGGTGTTACTCCACAATTAGTTTATGCACAGGATTTTTAACCAGCACAGGGAATAAAGACAGAGAGCCCCAATAGAACTCCCTTTGCTTCCACTTGTCTGCCTGTAAGAAATCTGGGCAGGATCCAGACCTCAACAGTAACCACAATAACACATGTAGCTTCAAGGGGAAGGATTGATTTTATCTAATTCAAGTTTTTTGGCATGTAGGTGCCCAGCCTAAGACAGCTGTACAGGTTTCTTCTGTAGTGGAGAGATATAGGCATTTCCATGGGCAATTTGTCCCATTCATCTCAGGCAGCAGCCAGTATGATGTAGGATTTCTGCACCTCTTCTGATACTTGGTTGCACATCCAGATCCTTGCACTCTCTCTTCGATCCTTGACTAAATGCATCCTCAAGGGAGCTGGTTCACCAGAAATGTGTTTCCTCTCCTCTCCTCTCCTCTCCTCTCCTCTCCTCTCCTGTCCAGGTTAGCTTTTGGCTAGATCAGTCCTCCTAAGTGGTTCATAATGAAATTTTAGAATGGGAGTTTAAGTATCACACATGACATAGACCATATGCAAAGTTTTGAGAAGATGCAAGTTGTGATTAATGCCCTTACTTGTAAAGGTCATGACTGAGGAAGGAATAGAGAATAGGAAGGAGAAACTCTTTAATTTTGTACAGTTTTTCCAAGCAGCATTAACCCTGAGATGCAAGTACATTCTGAGGTAGTCTGCCTGCGCTGCCTTCTGCCTGATGACCTCTATCTCCCCACTTTACCTCAGGTTGTTCCCTGTAGTAATGTGACCTTGCTAAAGTGAAGTGAGTCATGCACAAACTCTCACTGCACTGAAAAGGCTAGAAGGGAACAAGGACTGGAGAAGAGTGGAAAAGTAAGCTATGTGAGAAGGGACAGTTGCAAAGTTGTGCAAGGAAGACACACAAACTTTGCTTCTATTGAATGCACCTCTTGTCTGACTGATGCCTCAGTGTCTATGTAATAACTAAAGAAAAGCAATGTTCTTGCCTCAAAAAGCAAATAATGGATATGAAAAGCTTTCCTTTATTTTGGAGCTATTTGTTAATTTTTGCCTTCATCTATTAAATTTATTTATATTTCATTATGATTAGCTGTTGAAGTCCATAATTCAGGCAATTAACTCTTTTACCTAGTCCTAAAAGCAGATAGATTTTAGAGTTAATTAAATTTTGACCTTGTGATCTGAAAAACCACAAGCTTTTCAAGAAAACCCTAATGTTCCACTCACTCCCTGGCAAAAGCAACATTTTGACTGAGACAACTCTGCCTGGTGATTTTCTGCTGACAGACTTTGGCCATCATCAATCATATTACTATCTCACTCCACTTCAGTGGGACTAACTGTCGGTGAAGGTAAACCTCAACAAGGATAAGTGAGAAGGAACTTGGGCCTTCAGCGGCCAGAGGTAGAGAAGGGATGAAAAAAACAACTCTTGGTAATTCAGCTCAGGTAATTGTCTCTCATTAGTTCATTACTACTTGACCTCTTGAATGGTGTTATTAAGTCTAATCTGCTTCTTAAACAAGATCCTGGTGCCATGCATGTGGTGCAACCCTACAGTCCATGGGAGCTCTCACCACTTCTGTACTGACTTGACCAGGCAACTTTTATTCACATGAACACATCTAGAACATGTTACTTGCCTGAATAGCTCTAAATTTTTTTCTAGGCTGGCAGCCTCAGCACCAAGTTCAGACACCTACATTCACTCAGCTTAAGTGTAGGTACTGTGAACCTGGTGTGAAGCTCCTACTGTAGGCAGGGAAGAACTGGGCCTTGATTAGTTGCCTTCACATCAGTATCTGGCAGGGCTAAAAACATCTTGGAATACCTTTGATTGCCTAATCACACTGAACACTTAAATTCAAGCAACAAACCTCGTCAGTTTAGCTAGTGGAGCCTAAAAAGAGATTCAGAGCATAGGTGCACACCTGAGGGTGAAGTCAAAGGGGTCTCTAGACCCCTTGGACTGTACTGACTGGACCTCTAAGATTACAACAGGATGCTGGGCATGTAGGATGTATGAAGGCACCTGAGCTTCTCCCAGGCCATTTAAAGGTAGGTCTGTGCTCTTGTGTGCACTGCTCACACACTTAGTTACCTACAGCCAGGTAGGCAGGTGAGATGCTCAGCACATGGCAATACACACTGACTCCATGCAGGGTGTGTTAATTTAGGCTTGATACTGCCACAACCATAGCCACAGGGCTTCTGGCTGTGCTGAGCAGAATCAGCTCAGGACTGCCTGCAAATGCCAAGCAGACATACACCAGAAATTAAGTATCTTTTCTCTCTTTCCTATTTAGAGATTTGACCAGATGATTATTATTTAAATAAGTTGAGTTTTCTATGTAATCAAATGTAAATACAAACCATTTCTTTTCCTTACTGTTGAGGGATTATGGTGGGTTCTCTCTCTTCCACAGCAGTTTGTGGAATGGTGTTCATTACCATAATTTGTTTTTCTAGCACATTCTTTCTGTCTTCGAGGTTTGACAGTTTGGAGCCTTATTTGCTCAGCAGTGTTATCTCTTAAATCTATCCCTGGCTATATACTGTCATTTTAATTTTCAAACCACATCAGAAGAATTCTTGAAGAACTCAAGCCAACATCCAAAAAATATTTACCACCTAATGCCCTTCTGAGCAGCTAAGTCTCAGAAGAGCAATGACTTTCATGCCTACATTCTTTCTCCAGTAAATACAAGTGTTGAATTTGCTATTTTCTGTCTTTAAGAGGAATGAAAACATGTCCATAAGAAGAAATATCCTGAAACATTTTGATTCCAAAATATCCATGTATTTAATGTTGGTCTGTTTAATTGTCATGAGCTCAAGTCACCTGAGGGTCTAACCAGATTTCTCCGGCTGAGGTTGGGGTCCATTACATTGTGATGTTGTGTTTTTGGAGCTTGACACCCTTATTTTATCATGGAAAATCTTTTGACCATGCTGTGCCTCCCCAAATGATAAGACCTCCTCAGAGGTGTTACTTGGAAACTGCTGGCCTTCTAGAACTCCATCCAAAGTAAAATGTAAGTGCTTGTTCCCATGTATATAAATGACATGAAAAGAAAGGTTAAAATTGATGAGATGTGAAATTAAACCTATTGAGCAGAGGCTTCTGAATTAAGCTGAACTTCTCTGAAAACAAAATTGAAAATTGAAAAATCAGGTGAAGCTTTCTACTGACCCACTGTAGCACAACAGGTGATTCTCGAAGGTGTAAATCATGCACAAAGCATACAGGTGATTTTAGTGATGATGAAACAGAAGCTGATTTACAACCTCGTATAAATGTCGAATGTCAACTGTTCATATGCATGAGAAGGCAAAGTCAAGCTACATTTTAATAAAGGCATAAATATATCCTTGATGGCACTTATATATGTAGCAAGATACTTGCAGACTTGAAGTCATCTATTAAAGTTTATGAAACTGATTTTACATTGTTTTTATCCTCCTTTTTCTTATGTGGATATTTCCTCAGAAAATAATTTCATTAGGTGATCAGATGAAACAGTTCAGAAGTGTAAAATTTCTGAAATACTGAAAATGTCAGATAACCGATTAATATGAGTACATAAGGAAATACCACTGCTTGTCGAGGCAATGGTACCCACATTTGCCACACACAATTTTTTTGCTGAGCAACTGGCATGAAGTTTAGCTCTTCCCAAGCCCTGAGTAGACACATTCATGGTAATTATCACTTTTTATATTGTCACTTCATGGCTCTCTGTATAAAGGATGGCATAAATACAAAATCATATTACAGATAATTTTATGTATTGGGTAGTCTTTCCTAGACACCTGTCAGTAAATAGCTCTTTTGGGGGCTTTTTTCTCTGTGGATGCATTCATAAACATGTCTTCAGTGAGCACTGTATATTACATATTTTGATTTTCTATCTCTGCATATTTGTGGGTCTTCTAACACTAAGCTCTTGAAGATTCCGTACGAAGGGTAGGATGGCTAGAAGTAAAGGTTGATTTCAGGAAACTATTGAACATCTTATTTGCAAAAGAAAGAAGGTTTAAAAAAACCCAAACAAACCCACAAAAAACAAAAAAGAACAGAAAGCTTTTTTATTAATCTGACATTTTACTGACTAGACTAACATTTATTCTTAGATTTTCTCTTGATCTTTGAAAACTGCTCAGTTCAATTAAAGTGGCACAGATGTGTATATGGTAGTTGTGGTGGTTTGACCTGGCTAGACACCATGGAAGGGTGTGAAGTTCATGAATGAGGCATCAAGTGCCTTTCCTGTGCAGGGGCTAGGGCTGGAGTAGGTCATAATCATTTTGCCTTGGATGAAGTTAATGCCCATGGCTGGACAAACTGGTCCCAAACAACCTTCAGCAAACCACACGGTGGACCTATCATTCATTGATTATATGGGCTAATAAGTGTGTTTGAAAACTCTAATCTCAGGTCCTGAAGATTTGGGTTGTTTTCCAATCTAGTTCTATTTCCTAGGACATATCTTTATCAGCTTTTCATGATCAATTTTTCTTTGACATTCCAGTTATTTTATGTTGCTATGGCACAGTTATATTATGCTGTTGTTGCTGTACACAGGCGTTGCTACAGAGAGAAGGGCAGCATGCCTCTCCTCCCTGGGGGGAACACAGGTTTGCTTTTCAGTTCCTGGGTAGTTGGTATGTCTCCAAAACAAGAGAGATGCAGGGAGCTGCAGGCAGGTTTTGGGAGTGCCTATCACTTACTTGCAGGACTGCAGTCCTTGTCCCACAGAGAAAGGACCAGAGCAAACTCCTTGGGTTTGAAATAAAGCTGGGTTTGATCCATAGACCTCACATATCTTTCTGTGACACTCCAGACAGAACATGAAGTGAGGTAGCTGACTCAGACTCTGAGCTGGGAGCCAGCTCTGAGCTGGAAGTCACAGAATCATACAAGGGTTTGGGTCGGAAGGGACCTTAAAAATTTTCTATTTCCAACTTCCATGCCATGGGCAGGGACACCTTCCACTAGACCAGGGTCTTCAAAGCCCCATCGAATCTGACCTTGAACACTTCCAGGGTTGGGCCATGCTTCTCCATTAGCGCAGTGCTGTCTCTGAACAGCATGCTCCTTTGCTTGTGCTTAAGCCGAACATGTTTTTGGGACTGATGGATGTCTGTTACCTCAGGAGCATGAAGATTTTGATGAGTGAGCCTATGTCTGCCCCTGCTTGCATAAGCAGCTTCATCGCTTTCTCTCAGGAGTTTTCTGCTCCCACAATGACCAAAGAAATGGGACTATTTTACACTGTGAGGACATTACATATTACAGCTGTAGGAGTTGTATGAGAGGGGTAGATGTACTGGGAAGCTAAAAGTATTCTGGAGACCCTTTCTCCTAGCCCCAAGCACTATGTTAATTCATGGTCATTTGAGACAGGGCTGTACAGTTTCATCACTTGGCTACTGTCATTCTGCAGTTCTAAGATGGCTGAGGTCCTCAGGAACTTTTTTGTCTCAGTCTTCAAGGGCAACATCTCTTCCCGTACCTCTTGAGTGCGTGGACTGAAAGGCAAGGACTGAGGAAGCAGTTATTACATTCCCGCTGTAATAAAGATCAGGTTTGTAATCACCTGAGGAACCCGATTTGTATGTAAGTCTATGGGACCTGATGAGATGCATCCCAGAGTCCTGATGGAATTGGCTAATGTAGTTGTCAAGCCACTCTCCATGATATTAAAAAAGTCATGGCAGTCAGTGAAATCCTAGGTGACCGGAAAAAGGCAAACATGGTACCCATCTTTAAAAAAGGTAGAAAGTAGGACTCTGGGAACTACTTACCTGTCAGTCTCACCTCCATGCCTGGGAAGATCACGGAACAAATCCTCCTAGTAGCTATGCTAAGGCACAGGGAGGACAGGGAGGTGATTTGAGATAACCAGAACGGCAAGTCCTGCCTGACCAACCTGGTGGCCTTCTACAATGGGCTACATCCATGGACAAGGGAAGGGTTTTACTTCTGTAAAGCCTTGGACATGGTCCCCCACAACATTCTTCTCTCTAAACTGGAGAGAAAAGGATTTGATTGGTTGACTGTTCAGTGGATAAGGAATATGTTGGAATGGTAGCATGCAGAGGGTTGTGGTCAATCGCTCAGAGTCCCAGTGGACATCAGTGACAAGTGGTGTCCCTTAGGGGTCCATATTGAGACCAGTGCTGTTTAATATCTTCATTAAGGACATAGACAAAGGGATCAAGTGCACCCTCAGCAAATTTGCAGATGACACTGAGCTGAGTGGTGTTGTTGACACTCCTGAAGGACAGGGCCATCAAGAGGGACCTGGACAAGCTTGAGAAGTGAGCCTGAGGGAACCTCATGAGGCTTAACAAAACCAAGTGCAAGGTGCTGCACCTTGATCAGGGCAAGCCCCAGTATCAACACAGGCTGGGTAATGAACAGATCAAGAGCAGCCCTGCCAAGAAAGACTTGGAGGTGTTGGTGGATGAGAGGCTGGACATGAGCTGGCAATTTGTGCTTGCTGCCCAGGGGCCCAACTGTATCCTGGACTGCATCACAAGCAAAGATTCTCCCCTTTTGCTCTCATAAGATCCCACCTGCAGTGCTGCATCCAGCTCTGGAGTCCCCTGCAAAGGAAGGACATGGACCTGTTGGAGAGAGTCCGGAGGAATTATGAGATAAGATGATCAGAGGGATAGAGAACTGAGGTTGTTCAGCCAAAAAAGAAGAATTCAGGATGATCTTATTGCAGCCGTTCAGTTCCTAAAGTGGTCCTGAAAGAATGCTGGAGAAAGACTTTTCACAAGGGTGTGTAGTGATAGGACAAGGGGGAATGGCTTTAAACTGAGAGTAGGTTTAGATTAGATATTAGGAAGAAATTCTTGACTGTGAGGGTGATGAAGCACTAGAACAGGTTGCCCAGAGAAGTTGTGATACTCCATCTGTGGAAGTGTTTAAGGTCAGGCCAGACAGAACTCTGAGAAATCTGGTCTGGTGGAAGGTGTCGCTGCCCACATCAAGGGCGCTGGAACTAGATGATATATACGGCCCCTTCCAACCAAAACCAGTCTATGATTCCACGATTCTACCTTCTCCAAGACAAAGAGACATGTATACAGAGCAGGTATGGAGGAGCTACAGAGGAAAAGTCACTGAAATTGGATCTTCTCTGCCTTCCTCTGTATAACAGGCCACTGTAATGTTCCAGTTTCCACTGCTTTGAGCTTCAGAGCATTTTTGGCCAGAGTGTATCTTTTGTAGTTTAAAGATCAGAGGGAGAATCCACCATTCTCCTTTTTCATTTGTTCCACTGTCTGATCTCCTTCACTATTAAAAAATATGTTCCCTACATCTGAATAACCCCTGCCTTAAAAAATAGAAAAGATATTAGTTGGAGACAGTTAAATATGACCCCAGTAAAACTCAAGAGTGATTGAGCTGCCCCCATTCCAAGATCAGGTTATTGCCCACAGCATATCAAGTGTTATTTCTTCTGGCAGTGTCTGTACCTGAAATAAAAGGACGTCAATTTAAAGAATCACTTAGTTACTCACATAAACGATGATGAGATATTAAAAAATACATGAGAACTGAAGGCTCCATCTGTCTTGTGAAAATAAGTTCCACATTGCCACATGTTACTGCATAGGCTTCCCGGTGGGAAAACCCTTGCTCAGTCGAGAAGGATCACTTGTCATGGCTAGAGAGAGGAAAGAGACAGTCTGTCCTGGTCTGGCTGCTTTGTTGGGTAGAACAGCTTTGTGGTGATAGGGATCGCAGATATCACAATTTATCAAGGACTCAAGATTATTTCATTGCACTGCTGACCTTGTAGCAGAGCACAGCACCATGTACAATACTACAATCCTTTTGGTGGTTTGAAGCACAGGTTCAAACCTCTGTTGAGAGGACTGTCATTAACCTGCCCTTGTGCATGGGCATGTTCTTCCTTTCACTCCCTTCTATAGCCATCACACAACCTCTTTGGAGCAGGCAGTATTCCCCACTGTGTTTGTTCAGTACATAGTGTAACAAAGCCTGTCCATGCTATGCAAATAGTTACATATATTAAATATCAGTGTTGGCTCCTGTCATGCCATTGCTCACCAAGAAAGTGTAATATTGCTGTTTTGAAACTGCAATACATTAGAGGGACTAAACAGTTAAGCTCATGGAAATCAGACTTTTACTCCAGTACTTCCTCTTCCTTTTGTTTTTAAACTTCCTTTCCTGTCATATGTTTATCCTGTCCCTCACCTCATCCCCCACTGTCAGTTGCTGATCTAGTGCCTGCTTGTACATGGAAGCATGGAGGCCTGCCTCAAGGAACAGCACTGCTCTCCACAGCAACACTAGGTGATGCTGAGGCGTTGCAGTGTCACTCATGCTCTCTTCCTGGAAATGAAGGAAGTTTTCAGACTCCACACCTTTGGCCCAGAACCCCAAAATCCAACCGTGCACCTCCCATCACCATTGCCTGGCCAAGTTCCTCCTCCAGGCCAGGAATCATATGCTGCCATAGGGGAACATAGAGCAGGGTGTGACATGAAAGGAAACAGTGAGACCAGAGCCCCAGCTGCCAGGGTGAATTCTTTTGGAAAGGTTGGTAAGAGAGAACAGTTACTGGTGTGGGACTACTGGACTTGCTGCTATCCCAGGTGTGGACAGAGAGTGGGCACTGAAGCAGGTGAGGAGGAACTGTAAGAACCGTTTTGAAAAGGAAACGAGGACTGGAGAAAAACAGGATCCCTGTTTGGAAAGCAAAGTAATAATGCACTGAGGTAGCTGAAACAATAAATGGCTTTTGCCATTCGTTTCCTGTTCATTACTTGTTGGCTGAAAACACATGGATGTTATGGGAAATGGAGGGGATTTTCTTGAAATTTCTGGGAATTGTGAGGACATAGAAAGGGGGAAAGGGCAAGTGGGAAAGGTTCACAGCAGTGGCGTCCCTGGAAATGTCAGATGCAGGGATGTGCCAGCCTCTTGGCAGGTAGGCTCCATTCCTGAGGGACAGATGACTCGTGTGGGAGCAGAGGAATAGAGTGGAGGATCAGACCCCCCTGTCTGGAGGCAGAAAACCCCAAATTGTGCAGTCTTCTACAGTAGCATGGACATCAGGGACTGGCTGAGGGAAAGTGCTGCCTGTCTTGGAGCTTCTTGACCCATATCATCAATTCCCCTGGAAAAATGAGGGTTGCCTTTTGTAGCAGATCTGTTTAGAAAGCAGCCCAGGACAATTTGTATCACAAGAAACATTTGAGCCTGGTAATAGGTGTGAATATATTGTGCTCAAGATCTTTCTTCACTCCTGTGACTGGACTCAGGGCGTATTTCAAGCTTCCCTTGAAATAGCAAGAGTGTATTTAATATAGTGTTTCCAACCAGATAAATCATACTGGGGAACAATTCTGCCCATATTTGGCAACAGAGTTAATTCATTCCCCAAGCTTAGTACCAACCTGACTAAACAAATTGCATACAGGCTCCTACTTGCTCTTAAAGACAGATTTATCTCTGCAAATTCAGTGATTTTTTGAAGCTCTGTATCTAGAGAGAAGAAAATAAGAAAGAAAGGACTTATTCCTGTCTTTTTTAACTTACTAAATATCAGAAGTGAGCAATAATCTTTCTTTCTTTTCTTTCTTTCTTTCTTTCTTTCTTTCTTTCTTTCTTTCTTTCTTTCTTTCTTTCTTTCTTTCTTTCTTTCTTTTTCTGCTTCTTCTCTTCTTTACAGTAATTTACATTAAGACATAGATGCATCTGTCTATGTAAATATAGGCAGATACCTTGCAGCACAATGGCTTAACAATGCTGATAAATTGAAACAGCAAAACCAGAGCCATGGTGTTACAGTTTTTCTATCAATTCTCTTTAACAGTTTATAGACAGGCCCTTATTTGCCACCTACCTTGCCCATTTTCATAGCTGAGAATTTTTTAAATGCAATGAATAGAACTTCCATAGACCAAAAATGCACTCATTCCTTTTATCTTCTAGGATGAAAGATGCTTGTTTAGGAAGATGAGGATTTAGGTGAAGGAATGAATCAGACAAAAAGCTGAAATTCCCAGCTGACTGTCCCTTTATCTTTTCAGGCATGGGAATCATCAAATATGATGCTATTTCCTTTAAGGAGAAAAGACAGTTAATATTCACATAAAAACTATGTTTGTGATTAGTCAGTGTGATTTAAGGTTTCTGGAATGAAGCAAGTTTGATGCCAAATATGGGGAGTTCCTTTTTAAATTGCATCATAGTTGCTCATCAAGGTTATTTGCAGTTAGAATAAAAGGGTTGGGGATTTACTTCACAGTGTCTTAAATGATGATGGCTGAGCTCTCTTACCTTTAGGTTGGGAAGTTTGAACTTTTGCTCTCTCTGAGCTGAAATCTGGTAGCCAAAGAAGGAAGATGTGTAGTCCTGCTTGTGAACTGACTGATGCACAGATTCCCTTGCTGTTTCTGATGTATAGAACAGCGTGGGTGACACATGGGACACATTCACTCACTGCGTAGTTAGCTGGGTTATATGTTTCCATTTTTCTCTTGGGATCCAACTTCCTGATAATTATACAAACAAAGAAGTGCCGTCAGAAGAAAATAATAGGAGAGTTCAATGGTGCTGGTGAAGAAGTATCTCTTGAAAATAGAATTCAGAGAAGAGTAGTAAGCCTCAATGTGCTGACGCAATATGAATGAACGTGTCAAAGACATGTCAATTGACTTCATGTTCTTGCATGCATTTCAAAGCAGGTCTTGGCAATATTTTCTCGTGTGTTTGTTCCTCTACTTTCCTGACACTAGAGATTCACCATGGTAGAATTAGGTCTTGCAGAAGCAGCAAAAGAATTCACCAGGGGCGAGAGATAAGGCCCCTGCCTAGGGAAACACTACCAGGCAGGGGAACTGATTTCTGCTTGGGTGTAGAGACGAAGAGAATTTTCTTACTAGACAAAAAATTCTGATTTAAACCAAATTTGGTTTTAATGGTTAGGACACATGGGGATAGGGCAGGGATGCAGAAGAAGGGGCTTCCCAGGATTTTATTTTTCTGTTCCTGCTTTCTCACAGTTTTCCTCAGAAGTCAAGCAACCTTGTGAGGTTGGAAGTTTTCATTACCTGTATTTGTATGGTTTTTTGAAGATGCACAGAACACTGTGTACAGGGGAAGTCTGTGCCAAACAAATAGCATTTCTCCATCCTTGAGAGTAAAGATGAATGTAGAGACATACAAACCCAGAGAGCCTGATAAGCTTGTGATTTGAAAGCAAGAGCAGCAATATTTTGGCAACACTTTACAGGAGAAGTCTAGCATCCATCTGCACCCTGTTCTGTCATCCTTGTGCTTGTGTAACTTGCACAGACATGAATGGGTGTTTTATGGGTGTAATTGAAGGATGCTGGAATTCTTTCTGTTGACTTTAACGGGCTCTAAATCAGACATCATTATAGCTGGGATTTGCCAAAGTGATTAGTGACTTTGGATTACCCTTACCATTTGGGAAATGTCTTTGTGTCAGGGCTCATGGCAGGCACAGTTAAGTTTGAAATACATGTAAATAAAACACACATGCACGAAGTGTGCCCTTCAGTGTTAAGAAGTGAATTTATATGCACTCTTTACAAAGAAAATGTTGTTGTGGTACAAAATAAATTCCAATTACTAGAATGACAGTTGGAGGACAAAAAAACCTGGACTTGTCTGCAGAGAGCAGAATGGGTCAGTCAGGAAACAGAATACATTGACAGCTATCTTCATTATCTCTGTATTTGGCTGCATTTAGCAGGAACATCCCAGAAGGCCCACAGAACCTCTGTTTTGCCCCAGATTTTCTTTCAAATGCAGCATTTTTCTGTATTCTCCCCTTAAGCTGCAGCCCTAGGATTTAGGCCTGTGTTTCCTGTACCTCCGTGCAGCACTGCTGGGGGACAGGAAATCCAACCCTGGCTATACTTCCAGATCTTGTGTAACACAGTGATGGGTTTGGCCCCTACCCTGTAAGAGATGTGTTAGGCATGTACCTTCATGTTTATTTAAAAAATCTCAGGCTGATCACTCTCCTCTTCAGAGCATCATGTAGTGATCAGGACATGAAAGTGTACATCAAACACTCTGTTTCTCTGAAAATCCAGCCTCTGTCTACTAAGAAATATCTCCTGCTGCAGGGTCTTGAGACATTAGCTGAACCATGACTTCTTGAAAGGAGCTCACATGAGAAGCTGAAGATTTTAATGGGAGATCAAACGACCATGAACATTTACCACATGCCTGCCCTGCTGACAAGGATGACTTCCCCACAGCAGGTTGGCAGAAGGACCAGTGTATCTGAGCCTCAGCTGACGCATTGCCTTACCTGGGCCTCTAAGGATGTGGTTTTGTATTACACCTTAGCTAATAGGAGACCTTTGAAATGGTCCTGCTTCTTGGCCTTTCCCTCTGTCCTGAACTGGACCTAGCAATTTTCAGAATAGAGGACAGGAGGATGTAGCAGCTGAGCTAATGAAAAATATTATTTTCTGTCCACCTGCCCTCTGTTTTGCATAACTGATTCTTGACAGCTCAGACAGCTGAACTCACCTTATGAGGGCTGCAATCCACACCAGAGCTGGCAGGAGGGACAAGGAAGGAGCAAGATAGGGGAGTTTTCCACAGTAGCTCTCTCTCCTATCACATTATGCGTAACCTGAAACCAAAAAGTTACTTTAATGCCACTTTTAACAACCATCTAAACTACTACATCTGGAGGTGAACTGTTTCTTTGGGATTTTTTTTGGTTTTTTTTAATTAATGCCCAGCTCATTTTGGGTCAGATTTGATCTGCTTTTGGCCTGTCCTGCTGACAGCTGCTCTTCTTTCTTTGCCAGTGGTTTCACAAAAGTGGTCACAAGCAGGACATAGGTCAGGGGAAGTGTGGTGAGTCCTGCTGCCTGCTTTCTGTGGTTGCTCCCTGGTCTGCAACCTTTGTCTGGGAGCAGGATGTGATAGGATCCTTTCCCATGATCATTATGCAGGTATCCTCCATCTTACTTGGTGACTTGCCCCCTGTGCTTTGGTGACAGGTTTAGCAGAGGTCACCAGCCACCCATGTCATGTGACAGGAGTTATTTGTGTGCTGGCTACAGGAGAGGTGTACAGTGAGTCAAAACAATCACACGGCATGAGTTGCCCAAGAATCTACTACTTTCACATCAAACATTAAACTTTGACAGAAAATTAGAATGTGGTGTTGTCCCACCCACCGTGTATTTTAAATAACTAAAGGTTTGGCTAGTTGTGTGTTGTATAAGGTAAACTCAGTCCAGCTCCTTCACTTTACCTCTGTGACCACATCCTCTGCATTTCAGTCTCTGCAGTAATCTTGCTTTATCAGCAGAAGTGAAGAGGAGTAGTCCCATCCTGAATAACCTGGAATTTGGGAAATGGAGTGTGGGAAAATGGAGTAGGAATTCCCTCAGGCTAAGGAGCAAACTGGATATAAGAAAAGGCTGTCATGGATGTCTCAGATGCAGAGCACGATGAGTCTGCAGCTGACATGCATCAGATCCTAGACATCCATTACGGTCCTCTGGCAGTCTTTATTGAAAGGCTGGGTTTACCTTGCAAGTGCCCAGGAACCTGGGGAAGATGTAGCTGAAGTCTCACTAGGAATAAAGAAATGCAAGATAAAATCAGAAATCCCTCAAGATATGCTGTGGTGAGGAGAAAGGGAAATGTCTGGGAAAAGCAGGCAGAAGTTATTTCTGAGCATAGGGAGAGCACAAGAAGTTATTACAAAAAGAAAGTAGTAGTTGCTGTATAACTTTTAAATAAATGAAGCATTTGAATTCTGTGAGGATTCTGTTGCTAAGTATCAGCCATGACCAAAGTAAACCTGCCTGACCTGGCTTTCTCAAGGGAGGAAAGAGAAGGAATATTTTGACTCTCAAATGGGCTTAGGGATCAGGTGTATGCCCTGTTGCTCAGTCTGATCAGGACCAGGATACTTCTGGACAGAGAGGAAGCTACACCTTGAAGCACTTGGAGAATTCCATGGTGATAGAGCAAGGTATCTGTGAAATTTAACAGAAATTTAACATCTAGGAGATAGCTGACCAAGAGGTTCTGGACTTTGTTTTAAAGATTTAAACATTTAAAAGA
This sequence comes from Sclerurus mexicanus, assembly GCA_013396755.1. Classification (NCBI taxonomy): domain Eukaryota; kingdom Metazoa; phylum Chordata; class Aves; order Passeriformes; family Furnariidae; genus Sclerurus; species Sclerurus mexicanus. Next base: position 125,670 of record VWZF01005544.1, on the reverse strand, counting down.
AAGGCATATTGAAGTATACACACACTTTCACTATCCCATGAAGGATGCTGTAGGTGAAACTCAGCATCAAGAGTGCAAAGCAAACTCCAGGTTTTACTTGAGAACTTTATGCCATAGAGGTTAAAGCAACCAGCAGACCTACTACATGCCACTGCTGCGTAGTGGTGTCTTAGTGAATGTGGTTGCCCCCTACCAGAGCAGAGCTGAACATTTCATGTTTCTATGAGTAGTGCTGACTTCATTTGGTAATGGGTCCAAGTGGCACTGCTCTCAGTTTCAGAGGTTCTGAGATCAAGACTAGAAAAAATGGGTAAGTGCTGTTCCCCTGCTCGGAGAGGCAGATAATGCTTCACACAGAGGCTCACTCTCACTTCCCTTACACTGGCAGTTCAGGGTCTGTTTAACTCTCAGTCTCTGAANGGTTCTGAAAAATTTTTTTTTTTTTTTTTTTTTTTTTTTTTTGCAGGATGTGGTACTGCCTTTCTGTCTTATCGTGGAAAATAACAGAGAAGCTTGCAGTGACACAAGTTTTAAGTGATCCAGTCCCAACCTTGCTGGTTGCTTTCTGCTCAGAAAGGGTGCCAGGAATGTTGTAACCTCATCAGGCGACAACCATCTCCTTCAGCTCCTCAGAACTGCACTTTTTGGAAGCACTTCCAGCTCCTTCCTGCCTTTTTCAAGGGTGCCTGGTCTGTCAGCCCAAGGGAGATACTGAAATAGTGTGTGCCAGTATTGTCTCCGTACATTTCTCTGAAGAACTTACCTGGAGTACTGACAAGCACAAACATCAAATCTACAGTAGCAGCATCCCCAGTGGGACTTCATATGAGGGAAGACAAGGTGATTCTTATCTACAAGTCAGTTTACATCAGTGCAACTTCCTTGACGTCAGCTTGGGGTACAAGCTTACCTAGGTGAAACTCAGCTATCTGCAGTGCAGGTCCCTGTGCAGGCCACGTCTCAGTTGTTCCCAGCCCACACTGGCACAGCAGCTCCTCTGTGGTATCATGCCTGCTTCTCCCTCACATGGCTGAGGTGCCTCTTGTTTCCAGGGGGAACAAGCTTAAGGGAAGCCATTATGAGAGGATAGTGCAGAGGTGCAATTAACCACAGTGGAGAGATTACTACAGTGCAATGCCATTCTCTTTTCGTCCAGATCTTTTTTTTTTCTCTTTCTTTTAAATTCACGCTGGGTTTTTAGCATGAGCAATGCTTTTCTCCAGGTGCTGGCAGCTAACTACCAGCTTTTGCTCTGATCTGAAGCATGGCCGTGTTCATAATTTACTGAGGCTGCACTAGGCCCCACAAAGTAATACCCGTATCTTGGGAATTTATATTTTTTTATGAGGTGGGATGACACTTTGTATTAAAACCTCTCCCAGATGTATGCATTTCTGCCTCTGGTGGCATGGGTGTTTGGCGAAATGACTTTAATTATTCTGAGAATTTATAAGCTGATTGAAATTGAGTTAATTGTAGAACCTTCACCGTAGTTGTGCTAGAAATCAACTGCTGTAAAGAACTGAACTCACATTGTATGCAACCTTTATCTCGAACCATAAGAAACAGGAAACCCATGTGGGTTTTCTTGCAACAACCTGACATTTGTAGTTGCTTTCTGAGCAACAGCTATGGAGATTATGCAGCCATGCACCACAGCTCTCAAAGGGGAAAATTTATCAGAGAGGCTCCTGTCCAGCTTTGGCATGCATTTGAAAGAGAGTCGCTTCAATTTGCAAATGGTTCTTTGTTTATCTGCTTTTCTTCCTAGTGGTTTGTCTGTTTTCATCTCCACCAGGGTGCTGGGCGTATCAAACCTTCAGTCTCAAAATTCAGAGAGCAGCGTGAAACCTCTTTAGGTGCGCCAGGGACCTTCGTTTCCCAGTCCACACATTCATGACTTGGCAGTTCTTTCCTCCCTGTTATCCCATGGAATTCCAAGGAAAAAAAAAATCCACCTTTCCTCCTGCCCTGCATAGGCCAAAGAAAGGACTAAGGATTATGAATACTCTCTCTTCACTGCCCTTCACTGTCTACCAATGGTCCGTACCATAATTGCCATAATCCCTCCAAACTGGGCCAGTGCTGCCTGGGGGTGGGCACTACCAAAAGAGCCTTTTTTAATCCATCATATTCTATTTGTCATGCTTGGCTGCTTGCTGAGGGTTAAAAATGAGTCTTGATAGCAGAGATTACAGTGGCCATGAGGAGATGGCTTGGGGAGTCCACATTCCTCTTTCTATTTTTTTTTTTAAGATGTGGGAGTGGTATTTTTCAGGGGAAAAAAAGTAATGAAACAAATTGGAACATCACATAACAGTTTTTGAATGTTGTTAAGTATGCTTTTAGTCTTTAGCCAAGATATGTGTTTAGTGTTACTAAATTTTTGCTTGAAAAGCAATTGGGGTTCTTGTTGAAAAACAGTTTAGGTTTGGGGTTTTCTGACAAACATAAGAAAACTATGAAAAGCAATTGTGATTCTTGTTGAAAAGCAATTTGGGCCTTGGCATTTTCTGACAAATATAAGAAAACTATGTAAAGCTCAGGTTCCTCCTGGAGAACACCATTTTAAAGAAATGTTTTGTCAATCAATATTTGAAACACTTTCTGTTAGATGATTTTTTTCTTACAGTGCCTAGTTCTGTCACTGGGGACAGATTTTCAAATAGGCTCATCTTCCGCTGCCACACTAGATGCAAGTGTCCATGAATGTAATTAGCTAAGAGTACTGGGGATTTGGAATGTTATGAGGTCTGGCTACAGTCCTTCCACTTGAAAGTGCAGAACACCTGAGAAAGTTCAATATCTAAAGTCAACTCCTTCAGTTTCTGAATTGCAAACCAAGGAACTAAATACCAAATAAACTGTATACATGGGCTCAGTTGTCTGCCACTTGGCTGTATTTTCTGTAGAATCACTAAATGGGTACTTACCACACAAATCAAGCCTTCATCAGCCTTCAGATATTGCAGATACATCTTTGCTCTACCATGATAGATTGTGAAACTGAAGTTGAAAAATTAAGAACACAAAAGTGAAATAATGAAAGAGAAGAATTCTTTTTTTCTTTTTTTTCTTTTTTTTCTCCTTTTTTTTATTGTACTGCTTTTGATTTTGTCTTAGAAGTACTGGAGAAAAAACAAAAGCTTAACACGAGAAGACCTCCAGGTCTGAAACTGATGCTAAGATGCAGCATATCAGGTCCAGGTTTCCAGATGAAACAGTTCAATTACCTAAATGTTTAATTGTTCAAACAGTGTAAAAATCTGTGCAGGCAGAACGGCCAACAAATGCCCCAAATGTACTTATGTACTGAAGAAAGACAGGCTGGAGTGGGGGGAATTGCAGAGGGGTAGTTGACCCCTCTTAAAGGCTGTGCTAGCTAAGCCCCTGCCACAGCTCAGGGCAGGAGCTAAGGGTAGCAAAGTGCTTGTCCAGTTTCAAATCTGCAGAGGAAGCACATGATGCTCTTTTCTAATTTCTAAATGCCTTGTGCAAGCTCTCTGCAGAACAGTCTGTGGCATGCCACCGAGAGGAACTTCCTGCCTGCAAGAATTATTTGGACACAGAAGCTCCTTACGTAGTCTTTGTTTTTTCCCTGTCTTTTATTTTTGCCTCAATAAAGCCAAGACACAGAGCCCACACCATGGAGGCAGTCAGGCAGCTTTTTGTCAAGTACATAACACAATTTTAAATACATTCACAGGATGTAAACAGTAGCTCTAAAAGCATAATTAATAGCAACTGCAGGCTAAAAAAAATAAAATAAAAAGAATAGAAGAAAGGGAAAAAGCAGGGAAAAGCTGAGGAGCGGATTAATGATTGTCAGTGTAAGCAAACTGAAAGTAACCACTGGACTAGAAAGCTGTAAGACATTCTTTAAAGCCTGGACAAGGTAGGGATACCAGATATTGGGTGGCATGCATAATAGCTGCTATCTACCCTGTGGGGCTACATGGAAACTGCAGCACCTGGCGGCACTTCCCACGGATGTTGTTGCATCACAGCTGACCACTGGGATGCACAGCCTTGTCTCTTTTTTCTGCCAGCATCCAGGGAAAGACTGGGCAGCTGGGAGTGGCACTCCTCTTCAACAAGTGCCCTGATCTGTCTGCTTGGGGAGCTGGGCCTGCAAGGCACAGCACTGAGTACAAGTCCCGATACAGCCTGGGAGAACACCAGCCCCCCCAGTCAGGCTGGATCATAGCAACCTTCACTAACGCTGAGGGACTATCAGAGCAGCTAAGCTTTGGATGCATTGATGGACCCAGAGAATAAAGCGGTTCCTAATTCAGCCAAGTGGCAACTAAAACTGCAGGCATGCTTTATGTTACTTGCTGTACCAGGCTCCCTCAGACTGCTGTTTGCAAGACCCTTCTAACATGCTGCCGAGGCATTTTGTCTCTGGTTGGAAGGAAGAAAGTGAAATGGCTTTTCAGTGAGCAGTCTTTTGACTCGCAGTGGGTAACAGGATCCAGGAGCGCCAATGGCAATATTTTCCCATGCTTTCTCAGTCTTGTCCTCTGTGTAGACTGTTGAATTCTATGTGTAGATGCCAACTGCCAACTCAGTTTACATTATGAATAATAACTCATCGACATTTCACCAGAAAAAAAATTATAATTATAACAGACTCTAAAAATTATTTACATATTTTGCAATGCCACAGGAATGTGGTGGTTTATTATGTCAGGTCTGTCAGGATAGGATTATTCCTCTACATGTCAAATCCCAGGTTCCTGCACAACCATGGCAAATTAACTTCAAGAACAAACCCAAATGTGTCTGCTGCTTAAAAGTGAGCTAATTTTGTAGAAAAAATGCATTTTACTGTTTTCCTGTGTGTACTTTTATTTATACCTAGCTAGGACTTCTCTCTCAGAAACTATTTCAAAAGTGGTAAAAGCTATAACAACTCTAAAAAGAGAAATGAAAAATGATCTTGTGACTGATTTCGGTTCCCTGTGTGGTCTGATGGTCCTTTCCAAAACCCATCCAAAGGAGGCAACAGCTCTGGGCAGGGAAGGAGCATGTGACCAGAGTGCTTCCATCAGTGCAGTATTTGGATGCTTTGGAAAACTATACACAGTGAGATTGCATGAGTCACCCTGAGGTAATCTGTGAGACAGTTTTTTCATTTGTTTTATATTTTTAAATGCAGGAAAGGTGGCAGCCTAAAATCTTTTTAGAAATTACCTCTAACTCATGGATGTGCTTTTAAAATGACCACTTTGCCTTGGTTACCCCAAATGGAGCAAAAAGCTAGAGCAGGTGTTATAGAATTATAACAAATGACTGACATGTTCATAAAGTTGAAGTTATTTGAGCTGCTAATACAGAGTTGAGCCTAAATTAGATTTTTTTTAAGTTGTGCTTGGTAGAAACCAAATATTTTATTTGATCTAAAAGGAAATGCTAAATTCTGTTTTCACTATTCAAACCCCTTTATTATTACTCCAGATGTTGTTTTGAAAAGCAGTGAGTATAACAATATTTTCCCTTTTCTTAATATATATTTTCTACCTGAAGAAATCATGAGACCTGTTACATTCTAGGAATAGTTTCTGTCTTCCTATAAACTGTAATTTTGATGGATAGCATATCTTTCAACAAAACATCTGAATGTTACCTGATTTATGGAAAATGTCACAAAGCAGCAAAGTTTTTGTCTGCAAAGCTCTTACTTCTTGATTCAATCAAAAAGGCCACTGGAAAAATGGGAACTCTGGATGTTATGCAAGACAAAAGCCTTGCAGGCTGGTTATGATGCTATGATAGGTACACAGTTATCTGGTTACCAAATGCAATATAATGAAACTTTAGATAAAAATTGTTCCATGGAGGACAAAGCAAGAGTGCTGAGTGGTGGATTTATGATTCAGAAAACTTTCCATAGCATCAACCAAAAACAACAGAAAAAGGAAAATATAAATATATGGAATGTCAACCAAATATAGTAACAAGGGCTCACAGGAACTGTTCAGCGCTGAGGCGGAAAAAAACATGTAAAATCCCTTGGAAAGTTGATGTGTGTTGGCCTTTTCTGCACTCCAGTGCATAAGGGTCAGTGCCCAGCAGGACCTTGGGTGGAGATCACATGGGATCAGTGGTAGAGGGCAGCACAGGTGTCCTGCTGCTGCAGGGAGAGTAGAAAGGGTACAGACCTGTGCAGCAGCTAGGCAGGGCTCACTGGCTCACTTCATCCCCTGCCAGACTTGGTGGGTGATAATCCTGCTGCTGTGCTCAGCACACAAGCAAGGCATCCCAGGCTGGGTTCACCTCTCCTTTCTTCAGTGCTAAGCTGAGCTCCAGATTCCCCTCTGCAAGTACTATCCTTCTCCAATATTTCTACAGGGGGCCCTGGTGATTCTTTTCCTAATTGTAGCACTTCAGATAGAATTTTGCTCAGATGGCTCTGGACCCAAACATTAAATTAATAAGATCTGATAGCGTCTCTATTACATCTCCCATTTCTGTGCATAGTTTGTTTCAGCTGCAAGTTCTTTATAGCGGCATCTGTCTTTCATTACATGACTGCATGGTATCTGGGACTGTGGAGCAGTAAGGCATAAAAATACAAATGAGAAAAGTATTTAATTTATTTAACTTACATTTAATGTTGTTGTGCTGAATGATGGTAGGGAAATATGACCTCCAAATAAATAGTCTGCTATTTACTCATGCTGGTTTTTATTCTTGTCTGGTGTACTGTGGTAGTTCCTCTTTGGAACAAAAGCCAACACTGCCATATGAAAATACCAATTCCTGTGTTCCTATGCTGTGCTCTCCAAAAGGCTTATGAGCACCTTTCCTTTTGTCTGGGAGGGCACTTCATGCATTTATGTGTGAATTGTTCCTAAAACAAAGATGCATTCTCACTCTCAGGCTGTGAATCTGGCATACATTTTCTTTAGAAAACATCATACTATCTGAATAAAAGCTGCTTCAAAATTGCCTTGCTAGTGTGCTCAGCTCTGTAGGAAAATGAACAATGAATTTGTTACTAAAAATGCCATAAATTATATTTAATTTTGCTTACTGCCTAGAGAGTAATTAAAAAGCCATCTAAATGGAAAATAAATTATGTGGAAAACATAAATTGAATTTTCATGCAAGAAGATGGTTCAATAATATAATCTCACATAAAGTTCATGGTAGAGAGCTCTGCTTTTTTGTTTTATGGGACTTCTGAGGCAAATTGCCCCCCAAACTGTAATGAACTGCATATATGTACACTTTCTCATAAAAAATCTCCATTTAATGGTCTGTCAGATGCAGCTAATCTTGTGTCTGGATGCTCTGGTTATGTAAATGTCTTTCTGGTGCTGCTACTTAAAAATCTGAACACAGACGAAGTCAAGATCAGCTCTGAAGGTAGCTATGTAAATTATGCCAGAGATTTTGCTTTTTCTTTTGGGTAGGAGGCACATTTCTTATGATCATTAGTTTTTTGTCCCTCTGCTCAGCTACACAAAAACAGTGGTGGTTATTCACAGCAGGACCAGCAGGTCCCTCCCACACACAACAGGCTGAGGCAGGTAATACCAACTTCTGCGGAAAACATAGAAAACATTATCACTAATAAGCCTGTTTGCCTCACTCAATTGTTTGGCTAACAGGAAAAAAGTGGCGGGAGCAGATCAAGCAGAACCTGGGAACAGAGCATCCTTTGACTGCAGGTTAGCATAACACTGGGTTGAAGGCAAATCCCTCAGTATCAGCTAATTGGGAGATTTTGCAGTGAATCAGAAACTTGTGGTTCACTCCTATCCTAGACTTGTCTGCAGGGAAGGCAGCACTGTGAGGTGAATGGATGATTTGCACTTGGGCCAGCCAAGTTTCTTTGTTTTTCCTTCATTTCCTTGTCTGTGGCGGTAACTCTGACAGCTATTTGGATTACCAACCTTTTTACCATGTTGGTAAAAAGCTCCATCAGGACTGTGCAAGCCTCTGCCATGGATACCAGTGGTGTGCTCCACACCCCTGAGAAGCTGATACTTAACCAGAGAACTGGAAGAAATGCCCATAAACATCTGGAAAGCTGGACAACTGAGATGGTGAACTAGAGGGACTGGGACAGTTACTGGAAGGAGACCCAGTTGACATCTAGGTCTGCATGAAAACACTGAGACACCATTTGCTGATAAAGTTTTGCAAGCATTTGCTGACACCCACAGAGTATGTGTATTGTGTGGGCAAGGACAATGACATTACCCCTAAGGGGTTCTGCCTGGGACCAGTGGATTACATTGCATCAGAAGAGCCTGTGTTATCAGTGTAAAACCGATCCAAATTCTTCCTCCTTTTGAGCTGGACGTTGGTCCATGATAATGTCATTCCTATGACAGTGACATTGAAGGAAAAGCCACTGATGGCTGAGTGTAAACAAGTGAAACTCAGGACAGTGTCACTCTGTCCTCACTAAGGCATTATGTGAGCTTAGCGTTACTGAGGCAGTTACAGTATATGGGGGACAAGAAAGCAAGTTACTGTATTTGAAATAGATCAGACTGCTTATATTTTTTTAGGAGAATTCATTTGATAGAGATGGGTTCAAAACAGAATAAGAAGTGTTTGAAGTGTTTGAGCTTAAAGACTGCAGTATTGCAATGTATGCTGCTCACAGAGGTGCTGAGAGAAGCTGAGCAATCTCATTGTCTCACAATCTTCAGCATGAGAACTAGGGATGGCCATTCCAGTAAGAAAAACAGATCCTCTCACCAAAAAGACTCCAAAGAATAAAGGAAGCAAATGTTTTGCACCAGTCAAAACAGGAGACATTTCTGCAGACATGATGGGTGCTAAATATATCTCAGTGCTTGAGGCACCAGCAGGGCTCTGGCAGGGGCCCTTGGATAAACATTGCATGGTGGTGTGGCCATGTAGCTTTGCCCTGGGAACCCTTTTGTGTTCCTTTTGTAACCAAAGGTTTTCAATGAGAAAATAAGGGTTTGGAGAGAGCTATGTGTGATATCAGAGCACGTCCCTGGATCCCCAGCATCTTTGGAAACAGCAGTAGTGGCAGCTTGTGCATCACAGCTGTAGCAAAGCCTAGCCATTGACTAGTACGGCCAGAAAGGGCAACTTCAGTCTTAGTCCTTCCTTCACAAAAGGTTTGATCTTTGTTCATGAGAAGGCACTGTTAAATGAACCTGACAATAAATTATTTCTTGCCTTTGGTAAACAGAGGTGATTTTCAGTATGAAAGCAGGAATTTCTAATCAAAAAGAAAGCCAGTGGGAAAATGTGCTCCCAGCACACTTTCTGGAGATCTTGATGAAAGTGCTAGGGAATAAAATGCAAGGTTGGAGATTGTTATGAAGTGCTGTGACTTAAAAAAAAAAAGCCACAAAGAAGCAAAATCCTGCCATAGTCACAGATAAAATGTAGATTGTTATTACCAGAGCAGAAAAGTCATGCTGTATAAAATAATAGAGATTATTAACACAGGGTGGCTGACACAGTTATGTTCCTCAGCTCTTTTCGTGAGTGCAGGGCATGCTCTTGGTGGTCTACTAACAGACACAAGGTTGGGTAATTTTCAGACAGTACCAAAAATATGCAATAAAAGTATGCATGGTTTAGGCATGGAAATACTTTAGAGAAAGATAGGGAGTGTTTTCTATTAGCTTCCTGGGAACACTAACGTCAAAGAAGTTCATCTGGCAAAAATGCAAAAGAGTCAAGTAAAGGAACTGATTTTGGTATAATTGGGAATAATTCTATATTTTTTTAGGGAAAAGTAGGCAGTAGGAAAAAGTAGATAGGTTTAACATGTTTGAAAGAAAAGCTATTAGTTCCCAAGATAGAATTGCTAACTTTTCTAGTAGTCAGGATATATCTGAAATAGTAATGCTTGACTTCACAGTTTGGTTGCCAAGGATTGAAAATGTGACATAATATTACTACGGATATATCAACACTCATCCTATGTTCCTCTGTGACTGTTAAGCGAAGAAGGCATCAAAATAATATGTCTTGTAAAAATAGCATGGAGTCTGTCTCCAGTCTGTGTTTATCACTGTTACTGAACAAAGCTTCACCAGTAAAGCATGTATTATCACCTACTGATAAAGACACACTTATGGTACTTTTTTCTAAACAGTATTTTTGCACAATGACCCCACTAGCAAAATGGTGCAGTATAACAAGTATTGCTAATACAGCACCTGTGTCATTATATATGTTGTCCACATTTGATGAGCTTTGAAAACACAAGTAAACCAAGTAAATAAGGCAAATAAAGCACCGTTTGGGTCACTTAAGCAAGCTTCAAATCGACAGAATCTGGGTCTTATGGGTGACTTAACCTACCCAGACTTTTGTTGGTAGCAACTCAGATGTCATCCAATAAGTTCCTGGAATGTGTAGAGGATTGCTTCCTCATGAAGCACTGTTCGATTTGCTACTTACAAACCAAGAAAACTTGCTTTGTAATATCTCAGTTAGTGATAGCCTTGACTGTGGTGATCACAGTATTGTAGAGTTCAGTATGCCACTGAGCATTCTGGATCTTAGTATTAAGACACTAGACACTAGGGTTTAGATTTTGGAAGAGCAAACTTTAGAAGAGATAAGCCAGAGCTCAACTGGGAGAGATTCCATGGGAAGCTTACATGTAGAATAAAGGAGCTAGCAAGTGCTGGGAGTTTTTCAAGAATGCTCTCCTGGAAGCACAAAACTAGCTCATCCCCTTTAATAGTAAAGGAAACAAGCAGAGCAAGAGACTCCCCTGACTTAACTGCAAGTTTCTGAGTCTGTTCAAAAACAAAAGAGAAGCATGTAACAGATGAAAAGAGGACAAATTACTGTTCAGAATTACAAGGGTAGTTCCAGGGTGTGCAGAGATGCAGTTGGAAAAGCAAAAGGTAATCTTGAATTTGGTCAGACATCAAAAATACAAGAAAGGGTTCTTCAGGTAAAAAACCCAGCAGAAACAGAAGGAAAATATTATCCCTGTGTTAAACAGGAGAGGTGAATTAGTCACTAACAATGCTCATTGAAAAGGCAGATGTTCTCAACACATTCTTCACCTCTGTCTTTGCCACCACTGCTAGGGCCCAGGTCTTGGGAACAAAAACCCAGGCTAACAGAAACATAAATCCACCACCTGCGAAGGAGAGTTGGGGTGTGACCTATTACAGGATCTTAACCTTATCAATGGGCCCTGACAATATCCACCTGAGTGTGTTAACAGAGCTGGCCACANTTGCTTTGTAATATCTCAGTTAGTGATAGCCTTGACTGTGGTGATCACAGTATTGTAGAGTTCAGTATGCCACTGAGCATTCTGGATCTTAGTATTAAGACACTAGACACTAGGGTTTAGATTTTGGAAGAGCAAACTTTAGAAGAGATAAGCCAGAGCTCAACTGGGAGAGATTCCATGGGAAGCTTACATGTAGAATAAAGGAGCTAGCAAGTGCTGGGAGTTTTTCAAGAATGCTCTCCTGGAAGCACAAAACTAGCTCATCCCCTTTAATAGTAAAGGAAACAAGCAGAGCAAGAGACTCCCCTGACTTAACTGCAAGTTTCTGAGTCTGTTCAAAAACAAAAGAGAAGCATGTAACAGATGAAAAGAGGACAAATTACTGTTCAGAATTACAAGGGTAGNGAGAAGTTGTGGAGATCACGAGATGTCTCAGAAGACTGGAAGAAGGCTAATGTTACCCCTATCCAAAAGAAAGGCTTAAAGAAGGATCCAGGAAATTATAGGCCCATTGGTCTTACTTCAGTCCCTGGGAAAGTTACGGAATTAATCCACCTGGGGAGTATCACAGGCCAGATGAAGCATGTGATTGGGAAAACCCAGCAAAGATTCACCAAGTTCAAATCATGCTTGACAAACCTGACTGCCTTTTAGGACAAAGCAAACTGCTTGGTTGATGTGGTGTAAGCAGTGGACACTACCAGTACACAGTGGACTCTATACACTCTACCTGGGTTTCTCCAAGGCTTTTGATCCAGTTTCTCCCAAGTGCCTCCTAGAGAAACTGATGTGACACAGTCTAGATAAGTGGTCCGTTTGGTGGGTGGGGAACTGGCTGACAGGTGGCACCCAGAGAGGATGGTAAATCGCTCCTTTTCAAACTGGCAGCCTGTCACATGTAAGGTTCCCAGGGTTCAATATTGGACCTTACATTGTCTAATATCTTCATAAGTGATCTGGAAAATGGGATCAAGTATTACTCTGGTGAAGTCTGATGACGTTACCAAACTGAGTGGAGAAGTGCTCATTTCAGAAGGAAGAGCCACCTTATAGGATGACCTGGACAAGGCAGAAGAGCAGGATAACAGGAACTTTGTGAAGTGCAACAAGGACAAGTGTAAGGTTTTCTACAAGAAAACATAATCTAGAAGCACAGAACAAGGTAGGATCTACCCATCTGGGGAGCAGCTCTGTGGAAAGGGACCCGGTGGTCCTGATGGACAAGCTTAGTATGAGTAAATGGTATACTGCTGCAACCAGGAAAGTCAAGTGGACACTGAATTGCATCAACAGGGGCATCGCTGACAGAGATAAAGACATTATTCCATTCTACTAAGCACTTGTCAGGCCACACATGGAATACAGTGTTCATTTTGGTCCCCACTACACAAAGGAAATGTGGACAGGTTGGAGAAGGCCCAGAGAGGGCCAAAAGATGCCCAAAGGATTGAGGAGCTTGCTGTATGAGAAAAGGCTGAAACAACTGGGTGTGTTCAGTCTTGAGAATAGAAGACTTAGGAGAAACCTTATCCCCATGTCCCAGTCTTTAAAAGGTGGCGACAAGAGAGATGGAGATTCCTTTTTACAAGAAGTCCCATGGAAAAGACAAGGGATAATGGATACAAATTACTCCTGGTGAGATTTCAATTGGACACAAGAGGAAAATTTTTCACAATGAGAACAATCAGCTATTGGAATAATCTCCCCAGGAAAGTGGTGGATTCCCCAATGTCGGACGCTTTTAAGATTTGGCTGGACAGAGTGCTGGGCCATCTTGCCTGGACCCTGCTTTTACCAGGAACGGTTGGACCAAATGATCCTTGAGGTCCCTTCCAGTCTGGTATTCTATGATTCTATGAATGTCACTTAAGTATCTATTACTGTTTTGCTTGTAGGCCTCTGGTGAGTTGAACATATGAAAAAACATTTGTTTCTGTAATAGCCATTGGTCTTGAGTTGTTTGATTTTCTATTAGAGCAACATCATGCTGAATGCATTTTATTCAGATTGTAGACTGAGGATTCAAACAACCAAAGAGTAAAAATAGGCAGTCTTGTAAAATGCACTTTGAGACAGTTTCTTCTTCTGTCTGGTTTCCAAAGGAAATAACACTTGTGCAACCACATTGTCTGTGTGTAACTCTCTGTCTGCCTCTCTGCCTGACTGTTTAAGATCTGAGTCCATTCACAGGTGCCAACAAAATTTGAAAGGGGGCAAAAGTGTCGGCAAAATATATTTCATGAAAGCCAGTGACTAGGAGGAGAAGGTTCTTTGTCAGTGGAGGAGAAAGGTCATGGTGTAACAGAGGGGAAGGCTGCAGTCAAAGCTTACAAAGCCAGGCTCTACCACACCAGAGTGAATACACAGAAGATGAAACTGAAAACTGCACACAAAGCCAACACTTGATCAAAGCTTGAACCTCACTAGTTGTAGATCAGCCAGAGGACAAAAGTCTATAGGAAACAGATTTCCATAGAACTACCTAAATAATTTCTGATATATATTGAGTAACAAGGCATTGGCTACATCTTGGATTTTATTCAGTTCAAGATTTTATCCAAGATGCTTGGCTGCAAAGAGTTTAGGCATTAGCACAAACTAGGATAAGTTGTGTTTATTTAGGTCATGCAGGAACACGTGAGATCTTTGTGGGAGCAAGATCATGACTTTTTCTTTTGTTTATAGCAGGAGGAACCAAGCCTCTGGGGACCCAGGCTGACTTCACAAAACTGTTTTCAGTTTTGGATTTGAACCAGAATTCTGGTTTCCAGGACTGGAGGAACTTGGCAAAATTCCCTTCTGGATTTTCTAATAACAACAGTAAAAATGACATTTCCATATTGTTACAAGAAAGCTGAAAAACCTGAGGAGCTAGGGAAGAGCTGAAGGATCACTTCACCACTCTCATCTTTTCCTCAAGCAACAGTCAGTTTTCTGTATACAATGCATGCAGGATGGAGGAGAACACAGGACAGGATTAAAGCTTAGCACATGCATAGCTAGAAAATCTGTGAATGAAATGCAGTAATTGGAGTCAAGGGAAAACAGCACATATGTTTACCTTGCACTCCTCTACACTTCCATCCAGTCAAAAGTTTGAATTCATTGCAAGAGAGAGGAAGCTAGAAATTGCTACATTCAGCTCCTATTTCTGCTTTTATCCATCCCATCAAGCCAGGAGAGAACACTGAGTTTACCCTCAATATACAACTGTGCAGTTGCACAACTGAAATTGCACTTGTTGCCTTTCCTTAAATAAGACTTGCCTTTCAGATGTTTAAACATATCTGATCCTGGTCGTGACTAAATAAGCTGAGGCTAAGTCAGGTAACCGTATTGTATTTTACATCTCTTTTTCTAAGACTCTTTTTTTGAGGGGTGGTCTTACAATGTGCTTTGCCCAGTCATTATACAATGCTTCAAAACACACTCTGCTTTATGCTGCTAGGCTGTAAGTTAAGCATTTTCCTCTCCTTCACCACACTCCCAAATATTTTGCCAGCAGTTCCTACAAAGTTAAGCTTTTTGACAATACACAGTCACACCATGTTAATGAGAAAAATTTAGCTTGGGCTCTAAAGTTCTACCACCCACAGCCATTGTACCACCCACAGACGTGTTGCTGTAACCTTGTCTTCTTCCCTTTATTTTCCTTCCCCCTTTCAGTCCGCACTAAGACTGTGAGCCCTCCATGAGTGAGGCTCCCCGCTAGTCCCTCTGCCCTGCAGTCCTGCCCCCTTGCTTGTCCTCACTGGGAGGTCTGTGGGAAAGTACTGTGCCACTTTCCATGGGAAGCAAGGTACACAGAGCACAAGTGGGAACGAAATCATGTTTATCTGGGTCCCAACCAAAAATTCAGGTGGGACTTGCTAGCTATGTTCATCTCTACCTGGCAACTGGGAACTGCACCTGGGGTCTACTGCTTCAAGATAGTCCAAAGTGTTTTCTAGAGCATATTTTAAGACACTCTGCAATAAATTTAAGTTTAATTGAAATATTTAACAGTTTCCCTGCTCTTACAATTCAAAATACAATTGCTATGGCAGGTAACATATCATTACAAAGCTTTAACTTCTTCCATATGAAAAGTACTCACACAAAACAGGTAAAATTCTGAAGGAAAAAACCTAAGAAGTAGAGTGAATGGCATGTGTAGAAAACTTCCGAGCACAAAATATGTGCTAACATTACAGCTGGTGAAACAATGACCAAGGCAAACCCCGGTAATTGTCCACAAGAGTCTGGGAGTGTAAACAGGCAAGGGGGGAATGGGGCTGGGGGAGGGAGAAGTTATTTATTTAGCCTGGCAGTCAACAGCGATTTGGGGTTGTGGTGCCACAAAAAAAAAAGAGACTGCCAGAGCCCCAACAGCGTGTACATACTCAGTCACGCAGAAATTGCCTCTCTGGGTCAACCGCTCGAAGGAGAGATCTCCTGTTGTGCAGGGACAGCTGCTGCCCCAGCACAGGCAAGATGAGGGAGACACGGGCACCGAGGCCCTGCGCTGCATTTTTGCCTCCCAGACAAGATTGGAAAAGTGGAGCCCATTGTTCCCAGGGTCTTTAGACGTTGCTTTACTCAGCAGCCTCATTTCCATAAAGCTCCCTGGCCTTTCAGTAGCCCAAACTGATTTCATGAATACAGTTTTGTGTGTTTTAGGATTCATTATTCCCCATGTCCCACCCTCTCAGTTTTGTACTAGGTAATCTCAGTCTCTGTGCAGAAAGATCCTGCTGGAACCTTAATTAAAAACTGTGGGCACAAAATAAAAGCATTTTCCTTTGCTTCTCTGTGTGCCAGCCACATGCTTCTCCCTGAAAACAAAGAGGAACGAAGGAGACATCACAGCCTATAGCTCTGGGATAGGTAACAGCATGACTTGTGAGAATGGGGGAGGAGACTCCTTTGCTTGTAGAAAACCTGAGCCCATGGAAATATAAAATTCGGAGTGGAAAATGTAAGAGAGAGCGAATGAGTTCTTCCTTCTTCACCCTCCCCTTCCCAGGCATGTCTACATTTCTCCACATTATCATTGCAGCTGAAATGCTTGGCGCAAGTTGTTTACTAATCTTCCCTTCAGAAGCTCCTTGTTGCTTTTCCTAAATCGTGACCTAGATACTTTTAAAAAACTTGACTCAGCCTTCATTTTGCATTTTGCCTTGATGGCCCAAGGAAGAGTGAGGAACCACAGGAATGAGCCACAAAAAATGTATAGTCCATTTTAAGAGCTTTTGCTTCGTGTTGAAGCTGAGGTTCTACATGCCTATATGAAGTAAGCTTGATTTTTGTATGTCATAGCAAAGTTGGGGAATCATAAAAGTATTAGAGCTAGATGATATCATCAAATATTTGGCAGTTTGCACCATCTTCTTGCCACTACAGCCAGTTCAGCCAATAGACCTCATAGTTGTTTTATTTATCCCAAAGACAGGAATTCCTCTTCACCTGGGGGAGTCTTCATGGATGGTACCTTCAAAAACACTTTGCGCTATTAAGCTTCCAGATTTTTTTTCACTTCTTCACCATCTTATCCCTGAACTGGCACCAGGCTAATAATTCCTTTATCTCTATTCAAGTCTGGCACCACTATCATAATTCATTTTTACTGGTGTGATGATCCAGAAGACATCTTACCAACCTCAGTGATGCCATTTTGGTGGGTACAACCTTTGTTTATCCGACTTAAGAACTCACAGTCTCCCATATAAATATTTGCAGGTGCTTCCTTACAGTCAGCAAGAGTGATATATTTAGTTTCTTCTAATAAGTCATTTGCTGTAGCTCATTAATCCCTCATTATTAGCCTGTCAATGCATTTGGTGAATGTAGAAATATGGTATTTGAGTACTAGAAATAAGACAGGTCATTAATTGAGGCAGTGTGTAAAACTACTTTTATTTTGCTGTTCATTAACAAATCCACAAGGAGTTTTTAGTTCAAAGGCATCTTTGCAGAATTCACTAACACTGTAAGTATTTGTGTAAATAAATAATTGTATTCAAAATAACATCCTGAATAGGAGGTCATATTTGCACAAAAGGTTTATCTGACCAGTATGTGGTTTTGTGTCTATTTCATCTGCTTAATGAATACATTAAATATTATTCTGCTGTTTTAACAGAGGCCCTATGTAAGAACTATTTTGCCAAGCAAGTAAAGTAAAATTTGTGTATCCAAATTCTTTTTGCAATAATTTCAAGTGAAGCATAAATTCACAAAAATCATACTATAAAAATGAAATAAAGGCCATTAAGTGCTTCAGATACAAAGGTTGCATTACTAATTTTAATAACTTGGTTTTTAGTTCTTTTATGTAAAAATGCATATAATCTGGGGGACTTATCTTCTGGACAGATATAGAAGAAATTCTGTCCCATTCCTGCTCAGGAATGCTTTGTCTCAGTTGGTGGCAGTAAATATGTATTCCTAATTGAGTACAGCAATCCCCTACTAAAATTTTCCCCTAGCGATTGATGTTTGACATTAATGTTTCCATGGATTCTTCTTTCACACANAGTTCTTCCTTCTTCACCCTCCCCTTCCCAGGCATGTCTACATTTCTCCACATTATCATTGCAGCTGAAATGCTTGGCGCAAGTTGTTTACTAATCTTCCCTTCAGAAGCTCCTTGTTGCTTTTCCTAAATCGTGACCTAGATACTTTTCAAAAACTTGACTCAGCCTTCATTTTGCATTTTGCCTTGATGGCCCAAGGAAGAGTGAGGAACCACAGGAATGNAGTTCTTCCTTCTTCACCCTCCCCTTCCCAGGCATGTCTACATTTCTCCACATTATCATTGCAGCTGAAATGCTTGGCGCAAGTTGTTTACTAATCTTCCCTTCAGAAGCTCCTTGTTGCTTTTCCTAAATCGTGACCTAGATACTTTTAAAAAACTTGACTCAGCCTTCATTTTGCATTTTGCCTTGATGGCCCAAGGAAGAGTGAGGAACCACAGGAATGAGCCACAAAAAATGTATAGTCCATTTTAAGAGCTTTTGCTTCGTGTTGAAGCTGAGGTTCTACATGCCTATATGAAGTAAGCTTGATTTTTGTATGTCATAGCAAAGTTGGGGAATCATAAAAGTATTAGAGCTAGATGATATCATCAAATATTTGGCAGTTTGCACCATCTTCTTGCCACTACAGCCAGTTCAGCCAATAGACCTCATAGTTGTTTTATTTATCCCAAAGACAGGAATTCCTCTTCACCTGGGGGAGTCTTCATGGATGGTACCTTCAAAAACACTTTGCGCTATTAAGCTTCCAGATTTTTTTTCACTTCTTCACCATCTTATCCCTGAACTGGCACCAGGCTAATAATTCCTTTATCTCTATTCAAGTCTGGCACCACTATCATAATTCATTTTTACTGGTGTGATGATCCAGAAGACATCTTACCAACCTCAGTGATGCCATTTTGGTGGGTACAACCTTTGTTTATCCGACTTAAGAACTCACAGTCTCCCATATAAATATTTGCAGGTGCTTCCTTACAGTCAGCAAGAGTGATATATTTAGTTTCTTCTAATAAGTCATTTGCTGTAGCTCATTAATCCCTCATTATTAGCCTGTCAATGCATTTGGTGAATGTAGAAATATGGTATTTGAGTACTAGAAATAAGACAGGTCATTAATTGAGGCAGTGTGTAAAACTACTTTTATTTTGCTGTTCATTAACAAATCCACAAGGAGTTTTTAGTTCAAAGGCATCTTTGCAGAATTCACTAACACTGTAAGTATTTGTGTAAATAAATAATTGTATTCAAAATAACATCCTGAATAGGAGGTCATATTTGCACAAAAGGTTTATCTGACCAGTATGTGGTTTTGTGTCTATTTCATCTGCTTAATGAATACATTAAATATTATTCTGCTGTTTTAACAGAGGCCCTATGTAAGAACTATTTTGCCAAGCAAGTAAAGTAAAATTTGTGTATCCAAATTATTTTTGCAATAATTTCAAGTGAAGCATAAATTCACAAAAATCATACTATAAAAATGAAATAAAGGCCATTAAGTGCTTCAGATACAAAGGTTGCATTACTAATTTTAATAACTTGGTTTTTAGTTCTTTTATGTAAAAATGCATATAATCTGGGGGACTTATCTTCTGGACAGATATAGAAGAAATTCTGTCCCATTCCTGCTCAGGAATGCTTTGTCTCAGTTGGTGGCAGTAAATATGTATTCCTAATTGAGTACAGCAATCCCCTACTAAAATTTTCCCCTAGCGATTGATGTTTGACATTAATGTTTCCATGGATTCTTCTTTCACACATACAGTGTGACCTTAACCCTACTTGTGTAAAGCATCCTCAGGCAGATGATTAGCATCACCCATCATCTCACTTTTCTTCCCATGGGTTACCTTCTATAGTGATGTGGATTTATTAGAAAGGGTGAGAGGATCCTAGGCTTCAGGAGAGGAGAGTCTTGCTTATCAAACCACATTTTTTTCTATGACAAGGTGACCCACCTAGCAGATCAAGGGAAGCAAGTTGATATAATCTTTTTGAATTTCAGTACAGCTTTCAGTACTGTCTTTCACAGCATCCTTCTGGACAAAGATTTCAACACACAGCTGGATAAACACATCATGTGGTGGGTGAGCAATTGGCTTATGGGTCGAGCACAGAGGGGAACCGTGAATGGGGTGACATCAGACTGGCAACCTGTCACTAGTGGGGTTCCACAGGGCTCCATCTTTGGTCCTGTGCTCTTCAACATCTTCATAAATGATTTGGACACAGGACTGAAGGGGATACTAAGCAAGTTTGCAGATGACACAAAACTTGGAGGAGCTGTTGACTCCCTTGAAGGCAGGGAGGCCCTGAAGAGAGAACTCAACAAAACAGGGCTGGACAATCACCAACCATATGAAGTTCAACAAGGGAAAGTGCCGGATTCTGCACCTGGGATGGGACAACCCTGGATGTTCATACAGACTGGGAAATGAGATGCTGGAAAGCAGTGCAACAGAAAGGGACCTGGGGGTCCTGGTTAACGGCAAGTTGAATATGAGTCAGCAGTGTCCTGGCAGCCAGGAGGGCCACCTGTGTCCAGGGAGGGGCATCAGACAAAGCATCTCCAGCTGGTCAAGGAAGGGGATTGTCCCCCTCTGCTCTGCACTGGGCTAGCCTCACCTTGAATGTTGTGTGAAGTTTTGGGCACTACAATATAAGAAAGATGTTAAGCTGTTAGAGACTGTCCAAAGGAGAGCAACAAAAATGGTGAAGGGTCTTGAGGGGAAGCCCTATGAGGAGCAGCGGAGGTCACTTGGTCTGTTCAATCTGGAGAAGAGGAGACTGAGGGGAGACCTCATTGCAGTCTACAATTTCCTCATGAGGGAAAAAGGAGGGGCAGGCACTGATCTTTTCTCTGTGGTGACCAGTGACAGGACCCAAAGGCATGGCCTGAAGTTGTGTCAGGGAAGATTTGGGTTGGATATTAGAAAAAGGTTCTTCACCCAGACAGTGGTTGGGCACTGGAACAGGCTCCCCAGAGAAGTGGTCACAGCACCAAGCCTGACAGAGTTCAAGAAGCATTTTTACAATACTCTCAGGCACATGGTGTGACTCTTGGGGATGGTCCTGTGCAGGGCCAGGAGTTGGACTCAATGGCCCTTGTGGGTCCCTTCTAACTCAGCATAATCTGTAATTCTGTGATCCTCATAGGATCCCACCCATTTTCCCATGTTGAAATGCCAATGCATATTGTGTTTTAGTTCAAAAACAAAATACTGCTGATGAGGAATGGGAGATAGAAGGTTGTGGGGAAAGAGATGCTCTTCTAATGCTTGTTTGTGGTTGGTCCCAACAGCCCCACAGCTTTCACCATTAATCCTCACACCACACTCAACCTGAGATTCTAGCAGTGCTTCACTCTGTCTTTTGGTGGAACATTTTGGTAACCTATATTGAAATAGCTCCACACTGGTCCTGGCTGTACCAGAGAGTCAAATCCAAGCTACTGACATTTTGTTTCCTTTTCTCTCACTCACATTGTGTCTGCACCTGCTCTTGATGTATTGTAGAATAACTTCAATGAAAATAGGTATTAGTTTGATGGTACGCTCAGATCTTTGTACTGTAGCATAGCTTCCTTCATTCATCTGTGCTCCTCGAGTCAATCTGCCCTTGTCTGAGAAATGTTCTGTGGCATAAATCTGCACTTTGATGCCTGTTGATGTCAATGCATCAGCTCTGGTACACAGGTAAAGCACCAACAGAAAGAAAGATAAGATAAATGAGATCATGGTTAATAAATCTCATCAAAAGACATGAAAGCTGTAATCTTAATTTAGGCTTAAACATCTTAAAGGACTAAGCAGTGGCAGCATCTACTTGTGCACGTACTATGCACAACATAGAATCCTAGGATCATAGAATTGTCTAGGTTGGATAAGATCTTTGAGTTCAACTGTAAAGCTTTCATTGCCAAATCCACCACTAAAACATGTCCCTAAGCACATCATCTTTTAAACACCTACAGGAATGGGGACTCAACCATTTCCCTGGGCAGCCTATTCGTGTTCAGAGTATTGCATCCTGCACCTAAGGAGAGGTATTTCTGTACCACAGATTACATGGTACTTAAAATGATTATGGGGAGGAGGAAAAAAGCACAGGCCTAGAACACAGAGATATTTTCTTCAGTCCATGTTAGTGTGTGTACAACATAAGTGAATTCAGTGCTTTGACCTCAGTGTGTACCTTTGTGTAGTAAAGACAAAATGCTACAAAAGTTAAACATGTTTTTGAGACACAGTCACTAAATCCTACTTCCTCCCTCTGTCCCACAGGAACCAGCTATCTTCAATGCTGAGGTGATATTGCAAAAGACCTTTTCTGTGTAGGAAGGTGTGTACATAGGTTAAAGTGATGCTCAGAGTGTGGCTCTCCTGTTCTGAGCACACACTGCACCTCCTTTCTTCCTCTGTGCTTCAGCAGAAAAGAGACTGAATGCCTCCCAGGACCACTCACACAGCTTTAGTAACCTTGACTAATCCTGGATTATGATGCAGCCAGCAGCCTCCATAGGAAGGAGAGCTGGCCATATAGCTATATCCCCTGACTCCTGGCCAGTTTTCCCCGAATTTCTTTATACCTTTCAGTGCTGTGTTTTTCCTGTGGAAACATCCCACAGTATCACCTGTCCCCTTTAGACATACCATGCCATTGGATCGATTTGCTTTAATTCATTGGGACATGCTAATACCAGATATCAAAGTAGAATAATATTAAGCAGTAGAGACTATACTGGAAACAATGTCATTTGTCAATGAAAGACAATATTTATCAAATTGACATGAAAAATTTCAGGGTTTTGTCCAAAATATTTTTTCTGATTGCATGTATGCTGAGTTGCTTCTTAAAAAGTCACGTGCAGATCATTTCAAACCATTACTAACTCGCATTAGTACTCCATTCAGAAAGTTTCTATATACCCAATGTTATTCCATGGTTACTATAGATATCTTACATGCTTTTTACAGGGGGGAAGTGTTCTCTTAGTTACCACTGTGCTAATTATTAGCAAACATTCACCGGCAAAAGGTAATTAGCAAATAATTATTAGGAAACAGAAGCAATCAAATCAGGCCATGCAAAACTTTCTCAACTGGGGTCACAGAAAAGAGAGAGAAAATGCAAAAAAGCATTTTTAAAAAGCTCAAAAAAAATAAGATTTCATTCACATAGAAAAATTGTTCAACTCAGAAAACTGAGGCTGCAAATATCTTTGAGGGATGCTGCAGCCCCAGCAGTAACCACTTCACTCATAAGGACTGCTGCATCCAGTAAGGTTATGATTTATAGGTTTGCACTGTGTGCCTTAAGAGCAACAATCAGTCGACAAGGAAGAAAGTAGGCAGGGCCATGAGTAACCATTGCTGTTTCCACACAATGGTAAACGAAAAGCACTGAGGAAAACAGGGCCAGTGTGTACTACTTACTAAAACTGGAAGGAAGTGACAAGAACATAATCACAAAATTGCTAGCTTTTTTGGAAAGGCCATGTCAGTTTTAACTCTTCATGGCTGAAAAGCTGGACTTTCAATGTGAGGATATCTTACTAAGGAAGTATATATTCATTCATCCTCAGGGCAGCATAAATAAGGAACTGGTGTTTCCGAAACAGCCCCTTGTCACATGCAGAGCAGCTGATGGAACAAAGAACCACATTTGTACATGTTAGTGAGTGACATCCATGGATACACATTGCTGCCAGGGCCTGGCGCTGCTGAAGAGGTACCGCTCTCTGTCCACAGAAATCACCCTCTCCTCACACCCTGCGGTGCATCCAGCCTCAACACTAGTATTTTGGTTCTGAAGAGCAGAACCAGAAAGGATGCAAATGGAAAGGAAATATATTGCACGTGAAGCTGATGGATTGCTTCATACTTTACTCAACATGAAAAACCTTATTGCTTTTTTTTTCAGCCATGAAAGTGCAAGTTCTTTTACTTTACCACTTACTATTCTACTTTCACCAATGCCAGATATAATTTCCAATGTCCAATCAACCTGCTCCCCCTTGGGATCCTAGCAAGACTTGGGGCTGGCTTTCTCTTTATGAAACAGAGAAATTAACTCTACATTGGGACAGCTGGAACATAGCTGTCAGTTCCTTTTCATTAGCAGCAGCACCCAGCTGCATGTCTGGAATTCACAGACACTGGGGGAGACTCACATTTGCTTGAATTTTAAAAACAGGTTGCTTGCTGGGAATGAATACCCTGCAACTGTTGCTCAACTTTGCCTCTTTGAAAGTAAAAGCAATCCCAGTGGCCACTAAAAGCGGAAGAGAAATCTACTCCTTGTTCATCAGTTCAGAATCTGGTTAGTGCCCGAGAGCTGTGCTTTTGCTACAAAATAATCTGCACATGAAGTATTTTTGAAGAGGCAAATATCTCTAACAAAATCAAAGCTAAGGAGAAACCCCAAGTTCTCATCACTTGAAATCAGTTCCCATTGCCACTAATTCCTTGTGAGATAAATAATTTCACAGCTCTAGTAACTTCAGAATTTGCAAAATTTTGGATAAGAATTTATTGCTGGGCACTTCAAAGTTAGGATCATAGATGATGTTCTGTTTGCCATATGTCAAATTAGCAACCTTTGCTTAATTCATAGTCCAAAGATTTAGATCTATGCAGTGGCACTGCCTCTTGAAACTAGAAAATTTGCTGAATTTCTCCTAGAGGGGGCTTGCACCTGGTGTCCATGACAAGAGTTTAAAGTATTTCTCTCCCTAATCCAAATTAGATAATGGCTTGGAGGAGTCCTTTACTTAAGAAGCAAGTAAGTAAACTTCCCAATGCTAAACTAAGCTTGTCATGTGTCACAGATTAAGGCAATGCCCATCAGGGATTTCAGGCTGCCCTTAGCACAGAGCCCCATTTCTTTGTTTTGGCCTCACTTTGAAATATATCTTGTTTCTCTATTGCTCACACAGGACCACTGTGTCAAAAATCCTAGTGGAGATCTCTTTTTAATTTCTTTACTTTCAGTTGGTATATTTTTTTTGTTGATTGGTTAAGGTTTGTTTGTCTGTTGCTTAGACCACCAAAAATAATAGCTAGTGCTGGCTAGGTTGTCATTTCACCCCCATTTATTAGAAGTCTAAGCTATGTTCCACCTGGCTGAAGTTGTGATCATCCCTGGTGTTGAGTCTGGCCTATATTTGGCACAAAAAACACTCTTCATAGTGAATGAGAAATCTCTGTGTGTTTTTCCTATGCAAAGGGTAATATTCTGAACTAACAATCACTCAAAAATACAAACAAACTGAGAGCTTAAATAGCTAGCTCTAAGCACCTGAACGTTAAAAAAGTGTCTTCCGTAAAAGATTGTTTCCATACAAGCCAAGCTGACCAACAAATCCACAAAACAACTTTTATGTTACAACCCTTAAATAAGAGTCTTATGATAAAATAGCTAAGAATATGAAAGAGAGTGCTGTAGTGACTGTTAATGGCCTGCCATTCTTCTCACAATTCAGAGCATGCACAGCAAACTGTAGGCTCATTTCAGCTAACCTGTGTTAAATATGATTTATACCAATGGTGTGCAATTGCCTTCAGTGTAACTGTTCTACAATCCCAGCGTAAAATTTTCTCCTGACTATCTTCATGCTTGTGCTAGGTCACCTGGGGAAAAGTTTTTTGGTCCTGCCCAGTTCTAGAGATCTAGCATCCAGGTTGAAAGCAGGCAGTAGCTACAAATTCTGCTGGTGGTTTCAAAGCTCATGGAAACACGGCCTTAGCAATCTGACACACACAATCAGTAGTACATTGGCATTATTACTGTTCAGGATATTTAGGGCAGGAAATCCCAAGTGAAGTGAATCCCAAATTTAGGCAGGTTTTAGCCCTAGTCTGCAGTACACACTCTAGTCCTGTGTTGTTGGTTTTTTTTCTGAAGTGTTTATATTGCAAAGTAAAAATATGCCCATTCAGCTATATTAAATAAGACTACTAAGAAATTAATATCACTTCACCTTCCCCCACAAGGCCTTCCAGGGTTCTTTGTGAAATAAACCTGCTCTGCTCCCACCCCAAACTTCTTGAGTTTCAGATGTGTATTTAGAAATGTGCTTGGCCTGCAGAAAGACTTCTTTTCCTTTTCTAAATTGGGATCATGGTCTATTAAAAACTCAGGCAGACTGATTGTTATGTGAATGCCATTTGGTGTTACTCTCTCTTAAGTGAGGGCTTGGCCTTCTGGTGTGTGCATATGTGTCTATTCAAGGCCACAAATTCAGAAGAGACAATCTTGTTGCTTGAAGGTACCAGCCCTCAGTCCACCCTGACAGTATATGGCTGTAGGTTATTGAAGTCCAGTGGCAAGAAAGTGGCACTAATGGGAGGACTGTCAGCTTTAGTTAAATTTGGTGCTGAGCGCAGCAGAAAATCCAATTTACTGTCTCATGCCTGAAAAACAAAGGTACTCTTTATGAACAAGTAGGTTGGTTACTTTGTTTTGGGGCCTTGACTAACTTCAGCAGGAGAAGTTGCAGCTCCCATTTGACTCTTGACCATGATCCTGTAGTGATCAATATCAGAAATATATACCAGCAGGCAGGCGTGATTTGGGCATAGTCTGGGCCTAAAATAGCATTTCTGTTGCATAAGGTACAGTTCCCAGCAGGGTGGAGCTGGTGGAACTCTCATTCTTTTGGTTCTATGTTCATGTTATTCCAGCTGTAAGAACAGAAATTGTCAGTGCAGAATTAGAGTAGCATGGACAAGCTTATACCACTTGAGGCACAGTTTCCTGGGACAAAGAAATTTTCACAGACATTTGAATGACGAAATGGTTAAGGCTGGAGGGAGTGTCACAAGGTCATCTAGCTTTATGGAGGTCAACTTCTCCAAAGAGAGTTCATTTCTACCCGATCAGTTCTCTGCACCATGGATCGGCTGCACTTTCTATGTGGTACTCAACAGCAGAGAACAGCTCCCTGCATGACTGAACTACAGTCTCGCTGATAGTTTCAAGTGTTCTAAATTAATATTTTCTTTTTGTTGTTGTTGTTTTATTATGTTTTAAATATACTTAGGTTACAAGGGGGTGGAAGACTCTGGCAAGTTGGTTGAGATATTGTGTCTTACGACTGCATAAAAGTCCAGGGACTTGTCTCCCACCACCAAGCCAAGTCTCATGATCCAGCCCAGAAAAAAATTTCTCTTGTTGGAGTGGTCCAGACCAGGATTAGGCAGGGAAATAGCAACGGGACAGGGCAAGTGATCAGGGTGCAGTCCTGTGTGTCCTCCCCCCTTCCTCCTTCCTCAGCTCTATATGCATGCTCATAGTCACTGAATTCCTTAATTTCTGTGGACTATATGTGGGATATGAACAGGACAATGTTGCTTTCAACTGCCTTGATAGATCCCACAGTCCTTAGGACATCTGGTCACGTGTCCATTTCCAATATAAAACACATCATCTTGAAGTGGTCCACTTCATAATCCAAGAACTGCTCCAATAGCAGCACAACCATACTTTTTTGCCCTTACACAAGCTTTTATTTGGAAAAGGTTCTAAATGCACAGAGACTTCTCAGAATCCAATCTGAGTTCTACCAGTTTGAAGACATTTTTCAAAAAGCAAATAAACATAAGAAAGACCTTTTGGGATTTCTTTTTATGTTTTCTTAAATGTTTTATCCACTCTTTTATTTCTCATGTGCTAAGCCTAGCAAGTGATTTGAAAAGTGCACCCAGCTCCAAATCTGAGCTTCAAAACTGACTTTACAGAAGATGAATCATGACCCTGAATTCACACATCATTTCATAAGTACTCCCATTTCTAAAACATCAAATCTATGCAAATTACTTTCTTTGTACCTTCTTTGTATCCAATTACCTACTTACTTGTACAACAAATACCCTGAAAAAAATAGATTCAAGGTGACACCGAATTTATCTTCAGCCTCCAAAAACAGAGACGAGTAGGAGGGCCTTGACAAAGAACTGTTCATACCACCTTCTATATCTCTGTTGAAATCAAGAGGATCACTAAATCCTTTACAACACCTGGCACATAAAATCTTATCTCCCTCAAAATCCACAGAGATATTCATGGAGCTTACCTGCAGAGCCTGAGAAATTATTAAGCCAAGCAGGCTGACCCAGTGCTTTTTACCTACATGAGTTCTGTGCTACTGTGTTGTTCAAAATAAAAGAAAATCTTGCTTTGTCAAGGACATAATGCATCCAGGCAGGAACCATTTTGCATCCAAGGATTTTAGAGTCTATATCAAAACATTGCAATGAAAATCTTCATGCTTCTGCTTCAATGTGCTTATTCTAGTAAATGCCACATCATTCAACAGCAGTTCATCAGCTTGTCTTATGGATCTGTTTCTGTGGTGCTATGGCCCTGTGAAGGTGTGAGTTCTGCTGTGATTGGGGGAACACTTGATGGTATCGATGGTGCTTTGGCACAGAAAGTATGTCATGCCTTTCGTGAAGTGTCATTTAAAAAGAAAAAAATGAGATTTCACTTTCTGTTTGTAACATAAGCAGCAGCTCTGTAATGTGCAGCCAACTTTCACATATATTTGGAAATAAAATAATACCTTCTTATGGTAAGTAGTACCAAATGTAGACAGCTCTTATGCTAAATTGTATCTGTCTGAAGAGGAGTGTTATTATGGTGCAACACAAAAGATTTATTACATGGTGGCTTTTTTCCTGAAATTAACAGCTGTCTTTTGTTTTAATCATTGTGTATATAAAGAAAATGAAGTCATAAGACACTGAGCACTTCTAGTTCTTAAGGGTACTCTGCATTCCCAAGGAGAAAGCCTAAAGCTTGCATAACAGCAAAAAACAGAGTAGCCTTAATTTTGCAAGCATGTAGTAATTTTACTGTAGATGAAAACACCAAAAGGAAGCCTCCTTTCATTTCCAGCACAATTCACTTGTTTGTGTGGACTTTTTGGCACACAAATGCAAGGAGAAATAGCGAGGTACTTTTCAGCTAGCAGGCATCCATTTCCTTTTCTGAGGCAGCAATAATCATTGTTGAAATCCATCTTTAAAAACAGGAAGCTTTATCATTTTGATTTTCTAACAACCTCGCCCTTTCTTGTGAACCTGACCCTTGGTACAAATCATCTGCTTTGATTCAAGCACGACTGTTATAAGACTGAAGTGCAGGTATTTCCTATTTTGCTCTAAAGCACATACAGCGTGTGCTTAGAAACGGCCCTGCTCGAAGTGATTCATCCAGCCCTGAGCAGGAGCACTGCTTAATGGAGCCTTACACAGGGGACCCACATGTTTATATCATGCTTCTGTTTATGTTTTATTTCTAAGGAATAGAGGGGATGAAGCAAGATCTGAAAGGGAAACAGAAGGAAAGTGCTGAGGATGAATTTGCAGGGACCACAGCACAGATGACATTTTTTGATATATCAGCAACAAGTAAATGCCTTTGCTACGGGTACTTAGCAAGAGGCCCTCTCCACACAGAAGTGTAGCAGACTCACTGCTGCAATGATGTTGTCAGATACGTTTCATCCTTTCTTGAATGGACCTTGACAGCACATATAGGGTTGGGCACATATGTGCTTGGTGGTGCTATTTGCTCCTGAGGAGAGGAATAGTCAGCCAAGACCACTGCACCTCCAGCTGCATGCTGTTTCTGCAGCAGAAACACCCTCTGAGATGCCTCAGGCATTTGGCCACCCTAGAGGAGAAAACCCTTCTACTCCCCTCTCCACAGACAAACTCGTGCCCAGGTGATGAGCTCCTAGGACATGTTAGCCAAGGAGACTGCTGTCATCGCTTTTGTCTCATGCTTTTGTCTTTTGCTGGCTGCGAAGTAATCCTGGAGTGATGATGGTAGATGTTAGAAATAGAGTTTGGGTTTTGCTGAAGGCAGTTGCATGGGTAAAGAGCAGAGGGGGAGGAGGGGATAGTTGAGTTTTTGGCAGTTGGAACTTGGGGTGGTTTCAACCTGTTTTTCTGCACTTTTTTGTGGGGGTGGAGGTCTCGGGCAGGTAGGTAGATTGGGCCAGGCTGTGAGCTTCCTAGTACCAGCCAATGGGAACGGAAGCAGGGATCCCTGGCCGGGACAGGGTATAAAAACCTCTGGTTCTTGCTGGCCTGTGTCTGTCTCCTAGGCCAGAGGGGACACATCAATTCAGCTGAATTTGTTAAATAAAAAGTTTAGTTTTGCTTCGACGACTTTTTCCCCTTTTGAAGTTTATTGGTAAGTGTGAGCATTTCTCATAGTAGAGAAAGGGACATTGGCTTGGATTCAAAACACTGCTAACACTGCTTTATTCCTAGGAGAGTTCACTGAATACCTCTCTAAATTAACCCATGGAGTGGCCATTTAAATGGCTAACAGGAGGCATCAACAAGAAGTATTTTGGAAAGGATAGTAAATCACATCAATGTAGGTTTACAGTCATCTCCAGTTCCAGTAGAGAACAGCACATCACACTACTTCTTGCAGTAGTTTTACTGCTTTCCTCAAGCAGGCCAGACACAGATAATGGGAGGTGGTCTGGGAACTTAGTTCCTATGTTGCCATTTACTTTGGATAACCCTAAACTTCTTGTTTATCCTGCGATCTTTCCCTCTGTGTCTCCCACCCACAGCATTGTGGTCACCAGCAGGAGCTTCATGCAGGAATACAAGGGTCCAAGTGCACTAGCTCTCTGCAGTTCCATGCATTAACTGAGTTACACTGAAGCAAGTACACCTGAAGAGAAGGACGCCTGGTTTCCCATTCCAGCATGGCTCAGACTTTCTGTATGGCATTGTCTGCTCTATGCCATTGTGTCTTTGTAGCATGGCTGCTCTGCACAGGCATCAGCTGAGTTAGCTGCAGAACCAGAAGCCGGAGTTGTGTTGGAAGTAACTGATCTGCCTTGGTCAAAATGACTGCTGTCAAAATCAAGTCAGTTCCTGAAACAGTGAAGAAGACATCCTCCAGCAAGCTCCCTCACTGGCATCACTGCTTCTGTCTCTCGAGACAGGTTGCCTGCACTGCCTCCAGTTCTCAGCAACTCCTTTCCCTCTCATTGCCTGTGGCCCCCAGCCCCTGCCCCTTGGCTAGCACCCCCAGCATCTCCAGTGAAGGAGCATGGAGATGCTAACCATCCAGCCTGCTCCTGGTGCCTTCCTGAGCACCTCCACAGAGACCTGCACAGCATGGGCTTGCTCAGGTCCCCTAAATGCCCCAGCATGGCCAGAAGTGGCTGTGGAGCTGCTGAGGAAGTGATGAGGGCTGGCCACAAATACAGGTCATGTCCTTGCTGTGAACTCAACAGTCAGGAACTGCAATATACTTCTGTGGTCTAAAGCAGCATTTTTAGTGCTTTTTTGTTCTCTGGGGTTTCTTCTGCTTTGGACACACTAGACATCACTGATAATAGATGAGAAAAGGGGAGAGGAGGATTTCTTATTTGCAAACACAACACTTTGCTTCCAGCAGAGGAGATTTTGAAAATCCTTTGCAAGCAGGAGGACAGAAACTCACCACAGAAAATGTACCAGGCTTTACACTCACAGTACCTGTGTGATGATGCCCAGCTGGCTGACAGGAACAGGCTCTCTTGAGCTTTGTTTTTGCTTACTGTCACCAGGAGGTTTTGAACATGTACATGTCACACGCCAGGAAAATATGTGTAACTGCATGACACAGGGCAGAAAGTGTTTCTGAGGGGAAAGGAAGAAAACAACTCTACAGACTGGGAAGGAAACATGAGAAGAAGCAATCTGGGCCAGGAGTCTAAACTCTTTCCCTTGAATGCTTTTACAGTCTGTGACCTCTCATTATTTGATTATCACAGGAAAAATCTAAAGAGTGTACTCATTGATTTCTGAATAAATGCTAACCCATAACATGGGTAATACTCACATACTTCACATTTTTACCAATGCATATGGGGCCTGAGCACTCTGGCAACATGTTCTGAGTCAACTGTGAAGAGCCAGAACAGCTGAGACACTGCTTATTGCAACAGATCAGTCAAGACAGACCAGGCCAAATGTTGCTCGATATTGGATTTTATATTTCTGCTTATTATAGGTTCAATGGATGTAGTACCCAGCAACTTCATCTGTGGTTTCTGATATGCATGGCTCCAACCAGAGAGCTTACTAAAGGTTTTCCTGATCCCATTAAGTAGCAGCTGTGCAGAAGATGGACATGGATGGTTAAGTAAGAGAGCAAATATCACTTCCTTGTTATGGTTCAGATTTTCATAGGCAACACAGCAAAAGATGTTTTTACAGGCACATTCAAAAAGCTCCATATTAGGCTGCTACTAGAGAGCAGTGGACTCTTTAGTGAATGCACTCCAACCCTGAGGGGAGGTGTGGAGGAGCTGGTGGGCCTGGAATAGACCAGGTGAGGTTCTGGTAGTGAAAATGTGCAGCACTTGCTTGTGTTGTCACACTAGCATGCAAGTAGTGGAATTTAGACAAAACGGTGTGCTAGGAAGAAGACAGTCCGTGGTAAAATCTGAGAAGGTAGGAGGAAGAAGGGACTGCAGGGGTTGTGCCCCTAAAGAAGGGTGTGGCAGCTGGTGACGGTTTGGGAGAGAAGTAACAAGAGATGAATAGCTTATTTTGTCCCAGCTCTCATGGTGTACAGTGATGATTAAGATCTGAACTGATTTATATTGAGATAGCTATTGCTGTCTCACTTATCCCACTTATCTCTGCAACATAACCCCCTCACACCCTAGCCATCACTCTGCCCTTATTGATTGTGATTTTGCATGAGGAACAGGCTGACTTTCTTCCCACCCACACACACTTGTCAGGCTTTTTGTGTACAATAGTGATTCTTAAATCCTTGGGCACCAGATTTCTTGCTGTGAAATCTTCCAAACCGCTTTTGACAGTATTAACTTTCTAGTCTGCAAAGCACTCAGGAAAGTCATATGTAAAGTTGGCTTTATCATAGCTACTGCAGAAATTCAAGCATTGCATGTGGTACAAAACTTATGTCTCAGCAAATTTTACATTTCCTCGTGCAACAGGGATATGCACACACAAATCCTGGCTTTGCACATCAGACACGCGCCAGTCAGACACATGCAAAACTGCCATTCTGCATGAGAAGCAGGATCCAAAAAAACAGTGTTAGTGGCAAGATACTGCACTGCTGCTCTCCCATATCCTTGGCCACTTAAGTGTCTGAGAATTGTCCTGCTCTTAACACAGTATGTCTTTTATTAAAGAAAAGAACAACCTTCCCTTTCTTTCCTGAGGCCATGACTTAGACTACTTAGACTTCGATCCAGGAAACCCAAGAATGAGGTGGTTTTTTTAAAGCAGCATTAACAGGTAGTGTGTAGGCAATTAATTCATTATCACAGTGTTTAAGCCACCTTTAGTGAGTTGTAAAAAGGGAGCTGGCAAGAAAGAGGTAGAAAATACATTGTTCCTTTTGGTTTTTTGAACAAGGCTGGAACTGTAGTCCAAGCTCCTTAAGCAAACTGAGTAGTTACTGATTTTATGAGGACACCCAAACTAAGAAACACATACTAATTCTGTCTGTAACACAGTCTGTGGACCCAAGAAGAGAGACTGTTCATGACAAGATTGTCATTTTTATCACAGGTAGAGTTTTGCAGCCCAGCTGATTTGGTCCACACACGCCACTGCTGAGAACAGTGGTCTTCCTGCATCCACTGGGTGCCTTGCTTCCCCACAGAATGGAACAAGTGAAATATTTACCATACCAAACAAAGGGGTATGCATAGCACCCTGCAGTCAGAGTGCTGGCACAGGGGAGGGGAGAAAAGGAGAAAGAGTGAATCCCCCTTTCAGAAGTAATATGGATTTGCACCCTGCAGTCTTGCCCACGCCTGACTCTTTGTTTCCTTCAGATTGTACAATCCATTTAAACCGATTAACTAATGGGATAAAAATTTGCAATGTACCCATATAACAATCAAGCCTGTATTAAAGAAAAATATTTTAAAGTCCTTTTATCACCAGCTTTGTCAAAGTGAGATTGATGCCAGCTCAGCCTGGTGCTCTGGCCTGCTGTGCCATGCCTCCCTGCTGTTGGCAGGAACTCTCTGCACTCCTGCTCAATCCCACCAGTTGCCTCCTCCTCTGGGCAAGTCCCTGTGGGGCTGTTTCTGCAGGGGTGGGCAGAGGCAGCTTTTGTGACCCCCACCCAGCTTCCCACGCCATCACACAGGGAAGGTACTACACAAAACCCGGACTTTCCTCGTATCCTCTTTCTGTCACTTCATCCTATGGCCATTGAACAGGAAAGGGGTTCCAAGGCCAGGGGAAAAAAGAATAGAAACAAAGGTGAGATGGATTTTCCCTGATACATCTCAAATTTGTTCTACACTCCTCACTTTGAGAAGAACTGGTCTATCTCATATTCGCTCAGCACTCTTACTAGGTTTTGGTTTTGAATAAAAATAACCACAACCTAAAAGAAATTAAGGTGGCTACTATATTTTTCTCTTTTTCCTTTAAAAAGCCAAAATAGATAAAAGGAAGAGAAAATGCCTGGAATTTTCTCAGATGAGGGTTTTTTTTGTTGTTTTTGGTTGGTTGGTTTTTTGTGGGGTTTTTTTCCTGTTTTTTTTTTTTTTTATGTCCTAGGGTGGTCTATATTTATTAATGACATATAATGCCTTCTCTCAGTTTAGTGATTTTTAAAAAATCATTATTATTTATAAAAGCATGATGAAGGGATGCCAGTGTTAAGAGTTGTGTTTCAATCCAGCAGACTGAATAGGAAGGAAATAGAAAGTTTAATTACAACAAGGCACGGGTTGCTGATACCAACACATGACTTCTGAATTTATAGCAATAGGTGAAAGATGCACTTTTGTTTTAGAAGCAGAAGCATTTCTCATTTTGAAAGAGGACACAAGTGCCTGTTGGTTTTTTCCAGAAAAGCTTTTACTCTCACATTACCAAGAGGAGAGATGGAACCTCAGCAGACTCACTTTTAAGCACAGAGGATATAGTCAAGTTTCAGAGTATTGATATCTTTTTCTGAACTGAAAATTGCTTGATATTTTTATCCCTGCAAACATTTTTAGCATCCAGATTTGCTTTAGGTGGTTCCCCAGGCAATTGCGTAAAGAAAGCAGCCCAGTACTATTAATTTGTCTTTATCTTGCTTCATGCTGCGCCTGGTGGCAGAGTGTTGTTCTTCAGTTTCCCATGCTTTTTCATGAAAAATGAGAACACTGAATTCTTCGCTGAACAATGCAGTTCTGCAGTTTTATTTATTTTTGCAAATTAAAACCCTGTTTCAGCACAGTGTTAGCTTTGAACCTAGCAGCTTGTGTTAGCATTGGACCTAGAAGCTAGTGTTAGCATGGTGTAGGTTTGGCTGCTACATTCCTCCAGGTAAAACACAGCTGCAAGCCTTGGATCTTCATGCACAAAACACCTTTTCTATAGCACAGCAAGCAGAAAAATATCCAGGGATTAAGTTCAGCCACCAGGTTTTTTGCGGTGGTTGAGTGCATAACGTTGTTCAGTGTTCCAGAAGGGTAAGGATCACTGAGTGCTGGTCATGGAGGGTGGTAGCAGCAATCTTTGGAGAAAACCAGAGGGGAAACACATACAGAACAAGAAGAAGAAGAGAGAACAAGTGGAGAACAGAGATGAGGGAGAGGAAAGAAAAGGAGAAGTAGACAAAGCAAGACAGAGAAACATGTAAAACAGTGGTGTGCTGCAGGCACAAAAGCAGAAATGGAAGTGAAAGAGGGGGTGTTTCGAAGGGACGCTCAGCACCAACCCAGTTGCAATGAGTCAGCACTTCTCAATCATGACACACCCAGGCCCTGTACAATTCCCTGGTCCAAGCCCAGAGGGAAGGTCTCTCTCACGACTGCTGCTAAGGACACTGCTGCACCAGCCAGCCACTGAAACAGTCCTGGTCTGCTGCCCTCCGTTAGGCAGAGCAACACTAAATGAGGCTCTCTGGAAAGCAAAGTTACTGCAAAATAAGGTGGGAAATACCTCATGGCTATGCAAAATAGCCAGGAGTCAAAACATGCAAAATTCTCAAAGCTTCCCATCACGCTGTTATCACTCCTGATCCATTTTTATGCCTGAGTAGCTCCAAGTATGTCTACCCCAGTTGGCTGAAGTTAAGACACAAAAACAAATACAGAATAGCCCTTCCCCCTAGTCAGTGGACTCCCAGCAAGTAGCCAGTTTACTGGGACAGACGATCCTTGTGGAAGCATACTCACTTGTTATTTTCATTCTGCCGTGTCAGCCTTTCCTGTGTCTGTGTCACAGAAAAAAAGTCAGTTGCCTGAAACGAACTCCAGTTGATCTGAAGTCTGAACTAGCCCTGACCCTAATGACTCATTCCCCTATTTTCCCTATTTGTCCACTAGCCAAGAAAAATTCCCCTTGGTTTGCCAGATTTTCAGGATTTTCAGACTTTTCAGGTTTTGGGCTGTAAGTTTGGAGGGATTGTTTTTGTGGATAGTTTGACTTGTTCTTTTTATTTGGCTCCCCTTTCACTTTACGGGGTTATGTAGTGTGACAGGCTGGAGCAGACAGGAATGTGCTCCCTTAGTCCATGCACATTTTCACGTTAGGGATAGCTTGAAGGGGTGAACTCTCTTCTGAAGCCCAGGCAACACATCCTAATTTTCAATTACTCTCATAGCTCTGGAGGATGTTAGGGCTGCTTATTCTGAAGTATTTGTCAACTTCTGCTGTGTGAATCCAAAGGAACAGCTGGTCTGAATTTCCCTAAAAATGGTTATCTCTGAGCAGATTCATCTAATTTCTTTAATTTCTGCTTTGGTTTTGGTCTGTCTGGTCTTCATGCCACTTGGTCAGCCACACTTAGAGCAGAGCTTTCTTTTGAAAGATGATGGTGATTCATAGGCTCCTACCACAGCTCTCTGCAGCCCTTCAAACAACTGCTTTGCTTGCAGAACAAACCGGAAATAGGAAGTTGCAGCCAGGCTGCTAGTGTTGTAAAATGGAAGTAGTACATTGGAAAATTAATCATGCACTCATTTTACACACTCTTACATTGTCCATAAAAAGGTTTGTAATAGCACTGTATGCTATTCAATATTCTTACACCAATTCACAGGTTGGTAGCCTCACCTGCCAGTGATAAGGTACACAGCAGGACAAAGCATCAATGGCATATCCTAAACTTTTAATTCAATAACTCATTTAATGGTAAGACTATGACAAAGTTTGAAAAAAACCCAAACTTTATGACTGAATCACAGCACAGGCTGCTGCTTTCTTAACTACCTATTCATTTGTGTATATTGTAGGCTATATTTTTACAACTTATGTCAGAGTACCACAAAAATTCATTCCAGCCCTTCTGTTTGCAGTGACCTCTCCATGCAGATGTTCTGCATCCCCAGCAAACTCGACGGGGACGAGCCAGGAAATGAAATGCTGAGCATCTCAGGCTTGATCTGGAAGGCAGCCAGGGCACACTCCAAAAGCAGGCAGAAAGGCTTCTGCCTTGAATGTAGGTCACCACTCACTTCTGGAAATTCATTGCTCATGTGAAGAGTGCCATGAAGCAGTGCTTTAGGGAGAGTAGGCAAACATGTAATGCTTTCTGTGTGGAATTACAGCAGGGTGAGGGAGAAGGCTCCCAGTTGCTTTGGCTTTCTCTACTCCATTTTCACCACCTCTGTAAAAGTGAGACATGTGAGTGCCTGACATCACTCGAGAGATTCCTTGAGGGCACATTTCATTTGGAAGCATAGTTTAACTACAAAATTTCTTGACATAAATAAGGCATCTGTCTTTCGTCTTTTTAAATAAATTACACTCAAGAAGTTGTTCCAGGCTAAACTCTATTGTCAATATGGCAGTGAGCTAATCTCTCCATTGCTTGAAGATCCTTGCCCACAAGCCTGTCTGCAGCAACTGATGGAATCATTCCTCATTTGAGCAATAGAAACACGTACACACACAGATATGCATTGGGGAGATCTGACTTCTCATGAGCTCTACTGAACCCAACCTGTAGAGCATGCTTACTGTTTGCATGTAACCACACAATTAAATATGCTAGTATTGTGGTCTGAAAGCAAGGAAGAAAGAACTAGTGTGGATAAAATTAGAGCCGACAAACTTTTCACTGGTTTTCTTTTCATTGATTCATCATACTCATCAGAATAACATCTTTTTTTCTTTTTTTTTTTTTTTTTTCATCTTGTTTAACTCCAGGACAGTAATGCTCAGTTCTCTGCCACTTCACCACCCCTTGTTTTGGAGATCCATCACCAGTCTGCTCTGCTGGCCACTGTCATCACATGTGCCAACATCCTGCACTTTCAGTATATCTTAAAGTATCTCAGGCATGATGATCCAATGAAAATGTAACTGTTCAAAAAGAGATCTCAAGAGACCCCACACTAAAAGACTTGTACTAGTGCTTCAGTCTCAGATGAAGAAATCAAAGTCTTTCATATTGGCAATCTGTTCACAAAAGACAGCATTACCTGTTGTTAATGATCCTATTCCTGCCTTTCCACCCTGCACAATGTATATGCTCTCCCTGTGCACTTACATTGTGTGTTTTTCTTAGTCCCTGCATGCAATTCCTATCTGTTACACTAAATCGTATGATAAAAATTACTTTTCTGTCCACCATACTACTAACAGTTGCACTTCCCAGAAATATACTCCTGACAAACAATGCAGTTTGACTGTATGATACTAGTGCTAGGACTAACACTTTACTGTAGCTTTGGTCCTGAATCAGGAGTTGCCCCATGTCTGTGACAACAGTTACTATACAAAAGAGCCTAATGGGGACTGGAAAAGGAAAGGATTCTGCTTGGCAGACAAAAGTAGGACATCAGGCCTCAATCTCACGCTGTCTCAGTTCTGGCTTAATGTCATGATTATTTCATCTTGATGGGAAATACTGTGGTTGGAGACATGGTGCATCTCAGTTCAGTCTCTCTGAGATAAGAAGAGAAACTCATGCAAGTGAGCTTTGGATCCCAATTTTTTAACACAACAGTTAGGACAAAATACTGGTCAGTGACCAGTTCTGAAGAAATACATCTAGGATTTAGGGAGGACATAGGCACCTATATCCAAAATTACACTGAAACAAGTGAAAACAAAAACCAAAACCAAACCACTTGCCAAAACTTGGTGATTTTTTTTCCTTATATTTACTGGTTTAAATTCCTCCAACCCTAGAGATGTAACGCTGAGCATGCCCAGAAGTACCTTGCTGCTAACCTGGTTGAACAGATTGCCATCCTAGCCTGATCAGTGTTCACAGATTGAAACAAATTCTCCATTCTATCAGTTAGCAGCCAGCCAGACATATCTTCCAGTTAAGTCTTCCAGGCTTAATACAGTTAGTTACAGTGTTTCTGAAAGTGGTCAGCATTTCATTGCAGGAGCCAGACACAACCACAGCCCTTTCTGTAAGATAATTACTGAATTGCAGTGTCACTTGTGCTGAAAAACTCCCACACCCTTGATTGCTGAGATGGGAACAGGTATGCTGTGAACTTATCACATGCTGAGAAACTTCATTCAGTGTTTGTGCAACGACCCACACAATGAACTGTCAGTGGGACCTGTCTACAAAGCCTCTAGCTCAAAATGCACCTATAATACTCCACCTATTTAGCACAGCAATAGCTCCATTAGATGATAATATCAGGAAATTATGTACTTTATTCAGACACCTATACGAGAAGGGTATGATAATATATGGCGATTGTGCAAAATGAATAAAATGCCCCAAGATCCTTGGTGGAAAGAGCTGATAGACCTTGAGTTCTCAGAGGGTAAATTATTTATGATCCACTCATCTGAATTATTTATCCTCCATTCATCTCTAAGCCCTAGAGAGATATTTCTGTTATGCAGCTCTAGTTATCTGAAAGTTGGATATCTAGTCAGAGTTGATTGCCTAAGGTCACTTAAGAAGAGCTGCCCCTCCTACCTTAAACACCTCTCTTGAATTCTCCACATTGACCAGAGAAGAAGCTGAGATGACTAGTTCAGACTAGGTAGCTACCTTAAAATGCTGAGTCCCAGGGTACCACCCTGGGTATGCAATTAGACCCTGGTGTGGGTACACCAGAGAGCCTGTTGCTGCCCCATGCTGGGCCAGGGCTTGTTGCAGGCAGGGCACCCTGCCCATTTTTGCTCCCACTGCCATACTCGCTCCAGTCACCAGCACCTGGCTGAGAAAGCATTAATGGTCTGGGAAAGATGATGAAGATGGAGTGAAGGAGAGAGAAGAGAGTGGTGTTGCCCAAGGCTCAGTGTTGGGGCCAGTCCTGTTTAATATCTTTATTGATGAACTGGATGAAGTGGTGATGAAAGTCAGTAAGTTCAAGTGGAGAAATATAAGCATTTCCATGAGTAATTTGTCCTATTCATCTCAGGTGGCAGCCAATATGATGCAGGATTTCCGTACCTCTCTTCCAATATTTGGTTGCACATCTAAACCCTTGCACTCTCTCTTTGGTCCTTGACTAAATGCATCCTCAAGGGAACTGATTTGCCAGAAATGTGTTTCCTCTCTTCCCCTTTTCTCCCCTTCCCTCTCCTCCCCTCCTTCCCACCTCTCCTCTTCCCTCCCCACCCCTCCCCTCCTGCCCCTGGCACTGCCTGGCTTTCCTAGCCCTTTGCCCTACTCTGAGAGGCTTACTCTCACATTGCCATTGACAATCATATTGACAGCCAGGCATGGTAAATCACCTCCCATCACACAGGTCTCACACTTCCATCCTCGTACATGCTCATTTGTTACTGTGGGTAGGCATGTACAAAATACGGCTGCCAAAGCAAAGCTGTCAGATGGAGGAGCGGCACTGCTGCCCCATCTGCAGCCCAGCACACGCTGCTCCCCATGTCTGAGAGAACAGTTTCCATGAGGCACTTATGGGAAGAACAGGAAGATAACCAGCTCTCAGATATCCTGAATTTGCAGGTTTATATTTGGAGGTTGTTACAAATAAAAATTATTTTAAAGCAATCACATTAATCAAGGCCTTTTTATGCATTTGGTGCAATGACACCCAAATGAAAAAAATCATTAGTGCATACTAAATGTAAAGGTCAATCAAAGGCAGCTTCTTCTTTTGGCAGCCACATCCTTTCACTGGTCTTTGCCAGGAAGCATTCACTTAATTGTTTCTCTTTGTTTTTTTTTGTTTTTTTTTCCTTTGACTATATATGTCCAAATCCCACTCTCAGGTTTTCTAAAAATTATAATTATGTCATACCCATTTTATGTACCTGGAGAAGAAAATACGGAACCAGTGACATTTCAAAGCTACGTTGACAGATGTGTTTTCAGCTTCAGTAGTTTTGATTGAGACTTCTCTATAACTATTATTTCAGCATTTTTGATTGAGACTTCTCTATAAGTATTATAGAAGGTGCTGACTGATCCTTTGTTGTAGACATTAGAGGCAATCCCTTTAAGAAAACCATCTGAGCTAGCAGAAAACCATAGAGAAGTCCTGGCCCATCAAGCAGATGTACAGAGCTGTTGATACATCTGTTCTGGAGACATTGCCTCTTACTCACTGCCCAGCTGGGAAGCATTTGGAAACATTTTATGGACCAATTCAGCATTAAATGGTGGGTTGCCTGCAGACTGAAGTGCAGGATAGTGGTGTCTAAGCCAGCTTTCAACAAGCCCAGGCCAATTTAAGATGCTGTTTGCCTGGTAACATTCGCTTTGGGGAAGCACAGATGTTGCCTGTGCTCTCATTCACCCAAGGAGATCACCTCACACAGCTTCAATCAGTTATGCCAACACAGAAGCCCTGATGGCAGAAGTTGCAAGAGAAGTACTACATCAAAGTGCCATCATTCAGCTGGACAGTATCCCCTTCTCTCTAAGCACTGCTCTTGTTGGAGGTGATATGGATCTGTCTGTGCAGCCTGTAGGGCTTCCCAAACCCTCCTGCTGCTCTGAGACAGTGCTGGCACAAATGCACGTGGTGATGCTTGGTCCTTCGGTACAGCAACAGGGCTAACCTTGGCTCCACTGTCTGCCATAAGCAGTAGACTTCCCATAAGTCATTAAGTTTTAACTTCTTTTAGTCTGTGCCAGGAACTGAATTGCTGTAAAATAACTCATACTCGGTTTGAAAAAGAGGCTGAGATAAACCAAGATATCACCTTTCCTCACTGAAAGAATTTTACTTTCCAAGACCTAGTAGATACAGTAGGACTGTTCTCACACTCCACCATCTCTGTCCTTCCTTTCTAGCTCCACATTGGCCTCTTCTCACCACAGAAAGTCTCTAATAACTTCCTTTTTCATATTATGCCATTTCTAAACTTTGCTCCCTGAATTTTCATCTTGTTTAAATTTCTCTTTCTCTACTTTTTCCACTACTAGAAAGGCATAAAGGCTACATGAGGTGAATGAGAGTTTAACCATACAGTGTAGTTGCAGTTTCTCAGTCAGACCCTGGTTCTCAGCCTCAAAATTCTTCCCTTAGAGTTTCCCCTTCAGACTTAGAATAGATGCAGCTAATGTGCCCAAAACGTTGCTAGAAAAAGCCAAGTTTCTGAGTTTCTTCTGGCCTGATAAAGGTAAAAACCTAATTCTGGCTCTGGTCTTGAGGCATATCAAGTGATCATGCTCTCTGCTTTTAAATCTTCACCCAAAATGAAAGTGCATTTTTCCATCTTGGTTTCTTGTCCATGTTTAGGTTATTTATTTTAAAAATTCTAGTTCATCTAATAAGTTTGCATCAAAAGTATAGATGAGATCAAAAGCTTGCTTAGGCTGTTTTTCTTTGTCCATGCAAAGCAGTAGATTTTATAATCTCAATGTTTTTTCCCTCTTATGTACAGTGGGTTTAGAGGCAGTTGATACCATTGAAGCATGTTATCTACATCTGCATTATAAACATTACTCATGCTGGCCCAGGCACTTAAGGGAACATGCTGGTGACATTAGATGGCTGCAGCACAGATGAAGGGAGGTAAGGTGTTCTGCATCTGAGATTAGCCATGAGACATGTCTGTCTGCTGTTCTTGTGCCTCAGGTCTCTGCCCTTCTAACTAGCTGGGATCCATCCAGAGTCTCCAAGAAGGGATAAAATACTGCTTCAGTTGC
The DNA here is from genome assembly GCA_013396755.1 of Sclerurus mexicanus. Classification (NCBI taxonomy): domain Eukaryota; kingdom Metazoa; phylum Chordata; class Aves; order Passeriformes; family Furnariidae; genus Sclerurus; species Sclerurus mexicanus. The sequence goes on along the minus strand of VWZF01005544.1, from coordinate 82,878 downwards.
AGAGTGGAAAGATTCCCTACCATGCCAAAACCCACAACTGGCCAAGCCCCTGGCAGGGGCTGGCAGTTTTGGTGGAGGTCTTGATCATGACAGCTTGTCCATCCAGGTCAGGAAAAGGTAGATGGATGGAGTAGTTCTGTGAAGCCTGTATACCACATGTTGTTAATAACCCATTCAGTGAATGGTTTGCATCTTCCAGGCAGTTTCATAATGACTTTTCACAGCATATAAAAACTGGACAAGGTCAGGATTTCTTCTGATGAAATTATATCGGTAGTCTGGAGAAATACACTTTTCTTGAAAACTGAACAGTTACTGGAGAGGACTGATTCTAGTATAACTTTGATGAGGAAGGGTCTGTTAGATACAGAGGGCTAAATCTCATCTAAGAAGAGTTTTGTTTTAGTGATGGAATATAATTCATATTTCCTGAAACAAAACAAAACAAGATGAAAAAGAACCCTGAGATTAGCTCAGTTGGTTAGAGTATGGAGCTATAAACACCAAGATTTCACCAACACCAAGGGTTTGTTCCCTGCATGGGCCGTTCACTTAAGAGTTGGACTTGGTGATCCTTGTGGGTCCCTTCTAACTCAGAATAGTCTGTGAGAATAAGAGAAAAAGGAGAGAAGGCAAGGGCTGAAATCTGATAAATGTTGGAGACTGTGAGCTATTACTTATGAAATTATTGTGCAGTGAAAAAAGTTTGTTCTGTTCATAGTAATTTAAGTACATAAGACAAACAGCATTGCTTTGTTCAAATGCAGCTTTTCAATGGAACAAATACACTGGAAAACATCACAAGCTGTGCTTTAAAAATCTTTTATTCTAACAAATTCTTCCCAGTTTCTTTGGACATATCTTACTGTTTCCTTAGTGGACACTAGCTAACAAATTTTCTATGTAAACTGTTCGTCTCACTAGTGTTGTAGGAAAAATACAGCCATCCAAGATGTATCTCCACCAATAAGATGATTCAAAACTATTTGTTTGACTTATGTGCTGCCTATCCCTACATATATTTTATCTTATTGCCACTTACCATAGTATTTGCAGTGTGGGTGTATTGCTAGTGAACACAGCCTAACTAGGTTTACTTTTAAATGCTGTGAGTTTAAATTTCAGTAAGTTATTATGCCTTATCAATGTGCAAATACTGTGTTCCTACTCACATGCCTCTTGAAGAGCTGCAGGTCTTTAAACTGGAATCCCTTCCTCCTGCTCAATTAGTATAAAAGCCTAGGAAGAAAATTAGATATCTCTCTATGCTTGGGAAGTTGAATCAATAAGATGCCCAAAGGAATTTAACCAATATTCTAAGCTTGTGTGCACATGCATAACCATGGTGTATACCAGCAAAGAGGTTCTTTATCAAAAAAATTTCATCTTTTTCTTTCCTATTCCTTCCTCACCTCCACTATCCACAGTCCAAGGGCACAGTAAAGGTCACCTATTAGAGGAGCTGGAGACAAGACTACAGTATATCGTTTCAGGTTCTACATGTTTTGGTCTCACAGAGCAATCCATGAGGAAATGGTAGGAGATGATGTCAACCTCAGGAGCAGTTCAGAGTTAACTTCCCATCAGCAACCTTCCATCCTGTCCTTGCTTTTGTGCTCTGACAATCAGTGCAGCTCAGAGCCTGCTGTGCAGATGACTTTTAACAAAGTCCTTTGAAAATTAGCATGGCCATTTCCATTCAGGAACCACGTGAGGGTTACTCAGGATCTACACTGAGGTACATGAGACCTACCTATGGGAATACAAAGTTAGGAATTTTCTTCAGCTGGTGGGGAATTTTTCCTTTTTTTTTTTTTTTCAGTTCCTATTGCGATTTTTGTCATCAGATAAAGAGACCTTGAATTCTGGCAGATAGCATGGAGGAACTAGGAATTCTTGTTCCTCATTATGGTGTTAGACTGAGCAGTTCCCAAGGTTTTATGAAACACTGCAGTGGGGTCACAACAGGAAGCACAACCATCAGCAGCAAGTAAAATAAAGGTGTTCCTTCCTGTTCTAAGATTTCAGAACTTCCTTATCCTCCAGTTCAAAATCCTCTTACAGCTGTTGCCTTTAGTTAAAGAACTTTTTTTTTTCTAATCTCTGCTTGAGCCACATTAAGGAGCAAACCCCTTCTCAGTCCTTCTGCATGCACAATTTGCATAAGAAATAGGCAGAAGGAAAATAAAAAAAGCAGCTTAATCAATCCTCAGTAGAGACCTTGAAACCTCTGGTCAATGGTGTGCAGACAACATTAGGTACTTCTTTGGCTCTATCTGTACTCCTAATAGAGCTCTGTGTCTTATTCCTGCAGCCTCATTTCTCTTTTTCTAATTAGGTATGGTGCTGCAGTTCAGGATTGAAAGTAATCTCACAGTCTATTTAATATGTACCTGTTGACTCCCACACAACAATTTAATCAGAATTTGATAGGGTTCGGAGGTAATCTGTCTGTTTAGAGGCCAAACAAATACAAGTGATCTGAGAAACTGCTCTCAAAAATTTTAAAAGGGATTATTTCCAGCTAGGTGCAATGCCTGGGTGAGATCCTATTTTTTTTATTTATATGAGCAGTCAGACCATGAATGGAATGGTACAACTGCATAAGGTAAGCAGGATCCAACCTATTATATTCAGCTCCCTGAATACCCCTAGTCCTCATTCATCAAGAGTTCCAAGGACCTTTTGACCACAGTCAGACAACACAAACAGCAAGTTTAAGCACAGGATTATCTGAGCAGTAAAAGTTAGGCACATGCTTAAGCACTTGCTGAGTTAAAATTCACGGCAGCCCTTGGAGTTTGGTCTTCCCTGCTCTCATTTGTGGATACGGAAGAAAGTCTTTGGGAAGATGTGGCTGCTTCCAGTCTTCACACAGATTAATATGGTACAGTCCAAAATTCTTTTTGTCAGCTGGGGAGTTCACTGTGTGTGAGAACTTCTACAGCTGCACAAAGAGAACCAAAAGCAGTGACTCTCATGAGCTGCATTTCTTTTCTCTTCTTTAAGGCTGACTGTCTGCACAGGCAGAGATGTGAAAGGGCTACTGCATAAATCCCAAGAGGATGGAAGAGAAAGTAGGTTCCCAGTTATATTGTGGCCAAGTACTACTACTGTTGGCAGCAAAAGAGATGGCTGCAGCTTCTGACCAGGGCTGTATCCAGGGAGAGAGAGTCCAGCAGTGCAGGAAGTGTTCACATATGGTGCCAGAGCAGCTGGCATGCGTCCCTTCACTTGCATGCTGTATGCTCAGCACCCTCTTTTAGTAGGCAGGTACAGCACTGCTCCATCATTTGGAGAAAAAGTTGGGGAAGACATCATATCTGAATCTTTTTACTTTATCCTTAGTGCTCTGAGGAGATTGATACTTGAGCCCACTCCACAGACAACCTCCCTGTGCCCACGATGTACTTCCACAGCACTCAACTTTTGTTTCAGGGTCCTGTAGCTGCTCCAGCTACAACAGGCCTCAGGGTCTCCCATTGCAAAGCAAACTCTGCAGCTCCAGGATTATCTGGCTGTCAGGACCAGGGACTGTGGATTTTCAATTTGCCTGGCTCCTCAGGCAGGATAAAAATGAAGCAAGGGGGACAGCAGAATGATACAGGGTAAGTGTATACCACAGCCTCTTCAAGGTTAGTCAGCAGCTATTATTAGCCCTGAGCTGTTGATCCAGTGGCCATTCCTTTGCCTCTGCAGGTCAGGTACAGACTGCAGGAAAGCTTACAAAAGAGTGAGCAGTGATGGACAAACTCACCTGTCTCCTTCAGAGGTCGAAAAAACTGTGACCCAGATGGGTCAGCCTCCCTCAGCCTTCTTCAGTCTCCATCCATCCTGGGTAAACAAGCAGTGGTGCTGGATTGCTATGAAATGGTCAGCAAAGGAAAGCAGCAATATAAATTGTAAATTGTGACCAATATAAAAGTACCAAAGGCCTGAGGATTTGATTGACAGAATTAAACCATAGCATTTCATATCCCTTATGCCCATTGCCTCTTACTTTGTAGCCTTTATATTACAGGTTGCAGACACACACAAACCTAAGAACAGATGTTAATTTTGCAAACAGCTGTTCTGATTGAAAATGGCACTGGCTTGGCTATCTGTCCCTGCCCCAAAGTCAAGATCAATCTGTGAGCTCCACAGCGTACATAGAAAGAAGGTTTGTGTGAGCTTCTCCTCCTCTTCAGAAAAAATGCACTGGGTTATTTCATCTTGCCCAGGATGACGCTGATTTACAGGACAGGTAACGCAGTGAAAATCAGGCTACTTGAAAATGTATCAAATTAGGCATTCAGAGTCTCCAGATGCTGTTACAAAACATTGACCCTTGACATTTTTGAATTAAAACTTCTCCATATTACCACTAAATGATTCAGAACATCTTATTAAAATCTCATAGTGAAGTAAAATGGTGCTGTGCACAGACACCCACATCTTTTTCAAGTTCACTTTTGGACTTGACTCCGGTTTTGCTCATTATCATTGCTCATGTCTACAGTTCTGAAAGTTATAAAGACTTCTCTCTCCCAGCAAGCATGAAGGAACAATACTTGAAATCATGAGTCCAGCAACTAAATTTAAGCACATCACTGAAAAAAATCAGGTCATTGAGATTCTTACACTTTTCCTTGTTAATATGCCACTTCTTTGAATTTACTATGTAAAACAAGAGTAGCAAACTTCACACAAAATAGTATCACTACAAAATGCAGCTGGATTAAAAAATAATGGATCTTTTCTGAGAAAGGTGCTTTCCTGCAAAATTTCAACTGAACAGTAAGCTTTGTGGATAAATTAATTGTTTAGCAGATATAAGCGTCCAAAATAGGAGAATTTTAATGAATGACATGCACATCTTGCACATCCAGAAGTTGGATACACTTACCCACAGAAGTTCAGTTTCAGCAAATCATTCCAAAATACCCTTTCTTCCACATTATCTTTTTTTCCTCTTGGCAATCGTGAATTTTTTTTTAATATTCTTTATGAGTTTGTCTGCTTGTGATTCTGATGAAAAAAATAATCTTTTCTATAGAAGCAGAAATAGAATGAATTAAGCCCAAGCCACATTGATACCAGTATATAAAAGATGCTCATGGAGTCAGTGTGATGTTTATTGCAAATCACTGTTGCAATGCAGCATGATGTTTTTCAGGTTCAAAAAAGACTAAATTTTTATTGCAAAATACTGTTTTTATTATATAGGTATGTATTGTACTGTGGTGGTGAGTGCATTCATGAAAAATATCTATGAAGAATTTTTTTTCCATATTTTTGTAGCTGTTATTGCTTCTATACAAGGGTATGTTTTAAAAGGTTGTCTGCAATTGCTCATCACTAGCAATTATTCCTAATAATATATTTCAGTCACTTAGCTATTCATCTAAGTATATGTAAGGTAGGACATGCCTCAACAAGGAATGAACTATGCTTTAAGGTCTTTTTTTTCCTCATAAAATATCCTGCCTAGTGACACACTGAATTGTTTTTGAACTCCTGAAAGAAGGGAGAGATAAAGAAAGAGCAAGCCAACATGGTGAATTAGCTGGTTAACAGTGCAATCCAGAACAACAGCTCGGGTCTCCATTCCTAAGGTATATTTGTTTGCAGTTCATTTCTATAAACACTTAGTTCTTCAAGTTGGTGATGGCTTTTACTGTTCTTTTGCGTTTACAGCCAAAGAAAATTAGTTCTTTCCTAGTCTGTTAATATAATCAAACCTCCCTCTCCACTCTGTGTCTGAAGTGTAGATGCCCTGAAAAGGGCTGACTGCTCCAGTGCTTCTCTCCTACAAGTGTCTTTCATTGCACCTAAGTTGGCAATTGCCATATGTGAGCTCATCTTATAAGCAATGCGGGACCAGGCCGGTTCAGTTCCCGTGGAATCTTTGAGACAATCCCAAGAGTGCTAGAAAGTATAGGTCATTGTTTTGGAACTGCTCCCTGTTTGAAGGCCTAAATTTCTTAAGACAAGCAGGCAGATTGGATCACCAAGGCTGCACCAAGCCTAGCACACCCTCACACAATTTACCCCAGGCAACATGCAGGCTGCCCAGATGCTTCTTTCTCAATACCCAAGCACAAGGTGTCCCAACCACAGTAACTGTTCCAGAGGACCAGGCTTCGTGTTGTCTCAGGCTGAGTCCACCAACACTCCATAGTCACAGGTAATGGGCAGGAAAGGTGTAATCCAGCCTTCCCGTTGCCTTCCCCACAAGCCACAAAAGCCTTTTCAGCATCCTAATTCAAATACAAGGGCCAGTCCTACAGGTTTACAAAAAAACTGAGAAATCAACTGCAAGCTTTACCACTCTGGGTACCTGAATTATTGAGTTTATTAAGTGCCAATAGAGATTTCTCCACTCTGTATGTGCAAAGTTTGCATCTTCTCTCTCCCAAAAGTCCATCCTGAACTGACAGGGAAAATTTGTTTATGGCCCCAGTTCAGGTAATTAGTCTAACCTTGAAAAAATCAGCAAGGCATGCCAAAGCAGATGTAAGCAGTGCCCACCCAACTTCTCATCTCTAACTGTATCCAGCCTCTCAGGCTAAAGGCAAAGGTAGAAATCCCCTCACACATCTTCCCAAAACTGGTTACTCAGTCGGGAGAGAATTGGCAGGTGATGTTTAAGAAATTTAATTTCTAAATACAGAACTGACTGTAACACTATCCTTATCCTCTAATTTCCATCAAGCTTCTTTCTCTTTAGTATACACTCTCTGAGTAATGTATTTAGGAGAAGTAATCCTATTCTTAGCTTTCTCTTTACTTAGCTAAATAAACCAAGATCCAATAACCTCTTCTAATTTTTTACTCTGTTTCCCCATCTCCTTTGTAGATTTTCTCTGCTCCAATTTCATTGTAATATATATATTTTTTATATAAAGCAACACTAATATTCTCCAGGTATTCATATAGTTGTACTAAACCTTCCTTTTTTCTCCTGAACATGCTTGGATTGATGCATCATAGAAGTAGACCAATGTAGGGTTGGAAAAGCACCATCTGGGACTACACCAGACATTCAGTCCTGCCCTGCAGAGTCTCTATAGCTTGAATCCCAGCAGTATCACACTGGTGGCTCACAGATCTACAGTCACCAATACACATTCTCCTTGTCATCCCTGCTGCCTCTGACAATAGGCACCCTGCTTCTTGTGAGTCCATGCTCATGGCTTTGCTCTTTGTGCTTCTGTAATTCACCCTGTTCCTGCTGTTCTGGCTCACAGGATCCTCTGGTCCTCCCTCATGAATGATGCTCCTGCCATTTTCAACATTAGTGACCCTGTGCCACTTCATATTCCTGACAAATGGCTTAGACCACATTCTTGTACCAAGGTCAACAATGAAAGAATTGGATTGCATTAGTTTCCAAATGCTTTCCTGAAGAATATCATGATAAATTCACTCATTCTGTCTCCCCATAGCATGCTCACCTGCTCCCTACTCTAATTCCTGTGTAAGACCCTCTCACCTCATTACATATATGGCTGCAATCACAATTTCAGCAATGTTCAAGGCCCATGAAGTTATTCACAGAAAGCACAGTATACAAGTGTTCAGTAAACTATTCTGCTGGGTTTAAAAACGCAGTTTTTTGCTTTTGACAGAAGTAATAATGAAAGCAAGACCTCCTCTTGTAATCTAGGGCAAGGCTGTTGGACAGCTTATTGTTTGAAATCTTCTAAATTAAAAACAGAAGACTGAAATACAAACTTATGATGTATAAATGCAATTTTTTCTTGTTTTCTGGTGCACTCTAAAATGACTGAAGTGGAGCTCTCTCTATTCAATAGCAATAAGAATAATAAGAAGAATGCATTCTCAAATGCATTCATGACAACAGTAAATAATATATAAATAATGAAACAAAAAAAATAGAAAATAATGGAGTACATATATTTTTTAAAAGCTTAACTTTGTTAAAAAGATTGTTCTGCCATTGTGCAGCAACTGAGTATGACTTAAAAGCTAAATAACACCTTGAAAATTGTATCACAAAAATTTATTGCAACTTCTTCCATCCTCTATTTCTCACTCTCTTTGTAAGACTTGGAAATAAATTGGGTTTGTAAACTGTAAGTATGAGAATTTTGAAACAGCTAATCTTCACAGGATATTACAGTCATAAATTACCTTTAAAAATCTTGGGGCAAGGATCTGGTTTAGAAGTCAATACATTATGCAGTTATCAGGAAGTACCTCCAGAAGCTGTTATTAATGGGAGCAAAGAGCAGTAGTCAATGAGTTCTTCTGATACTGCATTATTAATACTCAAACCACAAATTTTCTGTGATGAATTTGCAGAAAAAAACCATGGAAGTAGGATATCTGATTTGTGCCAGCCATGATATGAAAAGAAATATATTTTGCATGCAACACTATTGTATCTCTGAAAATTGCCACCAAATTATCACTGAAAGCATCAAATCATCTTTTTATTCCATTTTATATTTATTTACTAAACCACTTATGAAGGTCTGCAATCAACAGTCTTTTCTTAAATTATCTAAGAATGCCATTCAGTGAAATTCTCAGATAATTTCCTATTAAAACACAAAATGGCAGTTTTATGGTCAGAAAGTAATAGATTTATAGTTGCATATGAAGCTTGGCAGCTCTGAATATGGGATAGAAATAGGGAATTGGCTTCTGTGGGTATTTATTTCATTGTCCCTAAAGATATCTCTCCCTATCTTTTAGAAACATTGCTTAAGGCTTTTCCCTGAGAGGCAGGGCAGCTATGAGCACAGCCCAGTTGAAATACAGCGTCCAAATCAACAGACCTCAGCCTTCCTCTTGTCAAGCTGCTCACAGGTTTCCCTTGCCAGCCTCCTTTTCTTTTAGCTCTTCATTATTTGCACATTGCACAGCCACTGCAGACAATGCTTTGTCAAGCAAAGTGAAGTTTACTGCTCCTAATATTTTCTATCCTCCCCTGCTTTTATGGACCTTTCCTCTGTGACTGGTAAAAGATGACACCTTTGGTAACTTGGTGCAGAGAGGGCTTTAACGTAATAAGTCTACAGTCAAGGAAACTTGCCCCAGAGTTGCAGCTTTTCAGAAGCAGCTGACAGTTATTCAAATGAGTCGAGACTTTAATATAGGTCATTACTAGATGTAGGATTCCCCAACTGCCTTTGCCAGCTCAGGATCACCTCACCAGGTCCCTGGGAGTGCTTGCAGCCAAGACCTGAACCAAGAGCCAGACTCATCCTCTCCACAGTGGTTGTGAAGGTTTGGACTGCTTTGGCTCCAAAGCTCTGCTCAGGGCAGGTTTCACCAGAACATGAGTGAACACACTGAAAATAGGTGACTGTGATCCTTTTCACACCACGCAGTAAAATTATACACCATTCATTTATTTGACAAAAGGGAGAGGATCCAGTTCACAGCTTAGCACAATTGAAGTTACCAGTTCAGGTGGTTGAATTCAGAGATGTGAAGCTGAGCACCAGGAAGGTGGCCATAGGTGCAGAAACTGCAGGCAGGAGGAGGGGAGATGCCACAGCAATGAACCACCCTCTTCCTTTCCACATTGGCTCCCAGATCTCTGTGCGAAATACCCCAGCACATATCGCAGCGATAATGTGCTCTAATTCGGCTCCCCTGGTGAAATGTGGGTTTTGGGTTGACAGTGCAGCTTTGGTGTAAAGCGTCAGAGCAGCTGCTGAGCCCCAGGTGAGAAATGGGGACGGATGTGGTTCTGTGCAAGTTTTAGGTACTGTGTTCTGTGATCAGGAGTGGAGAAAAAGCCTGGACACCAGCAAGGGGCTGTCACTGGCCCCAGGCATTTGGATCCCTGCCCTGTGTTAGGCTGGACTAAGTAAGATCCCTTTGCTTGCTCTGGGCTACTTCTTATGGAAATACTAAATTTGACTGCATTTTTATCATCATGTTCCGGGTGAATGAAGAACAATTCAGTGAACTGGACATATTTTTGAAAAAAAATAATTTTTAATCACTTCATCTTTATTTGATACACACGTGGCGTCTCTGTGGACTGCTGGCTTTCTCTGAACTCAAGCTCGCGGCAGCAGAGACGTGCAGTCATCTCTCACTTCCTCTGGCTGCTGAAAGGAGCTATTTGCAAGCGTGTGCTGTGGGGAGCAGAGTCACTTCCTTACCATGTTTGGCCAGAGAAAGAGATTGCACCAAACACGGAAGCACTCATCATTATGCAGTTCAGGAAAATATTTCAAACATCTCTTTTGCCTTCCTGCCCTCTTTTTTCTTTTTCTTTTTTTTTTTTTTTCCTCTTTGGTAAGGAAAGATGCATAGGCTTCTACGCTATGTTGTTTGAAAACAAATGCCTGAGCCAACTCAGACTTGTCTCAACAGTTTTATTTGACAAAGTAGGGTTCTGTGTTTGAGCTGAAACTGGCTAAAACGCAGCACAAGCTTCAGCAAATGCTCACAGCTCAAAAGGACCAGAGCACTTCACTGTCCCTGCCTAAGTTAGGTTATACCAAAACTGACAAAAAAACAGCTAAGATATGAAAGAAATCTAGCATGGAGCATGAAAGCAGTAACCACTGGGCAAAGGACTGCTATAAAAAAACCTGTTCTTTCAGTACTCTAAATGAAAATTAAATGAAAATGCTGTTATTTTCTATTTTCAAGTAGGATCTGCTGGGATGTGAACTGCTATCTGGACATCACTTTTAAATGCTATCAAAGCTGTTACTTATCACAATTATTTTTTCTGTCTCATAGAAGGTCAGTGTCTCAAAGAATTTGTATTACAGAATCACAGAATATGTTGAGTTAGAAGGGACCCACAAGTCCAACTGAGTCCAATTCTTAGCCCTGCCTAGGACCATTGCCAAGAGTCACACCATGTACCTGAGAGACTCACACCTTGGGACCAGAGTGCCTATTTGTGTCCTTCTGGATGTAGGTAGGACACATGTATGCTTTTGAACACCTCAGAATCCAAGTGCCATCACTCACTGCTGAGTGCCTGTTAGTACGACCCCATAGCAACGTGCCCAAGGCACACAGCCATCTTGCTCAGCTGCTTTGTGCCAGGCTGTGTGGTGCTTCCCTTTGCACAGCCTTACAGCTGCAGCAGGAAATCTGCACAAAAGGAAATCCATCCCTTGCCCAAGGACAGCAGTGCCCCACATGTGTCAGGGCACTTCGTTTTTTTCCTGCCACAGGACAGAGGCTTGGGAGGGTGAGCCTGCTGCATTTCACTTTTCAAACTTCTAAACTAAACAATCCTCTTCTATAAAATTGGTTATGCTCATTGCAGGCTTATGGTGCTCCCTCCCAGGTGTATAAGCAGTGTTGGTGAGAGCAGCCATAGGGAGCAGGATGCCTGAAGAACCATTCTCCCTTGGCTGCTTGTAAGCAGGGCAGAGGGTCCATGTCTTACACTGTCCTGACATGTCACAGCACAAGGGGTCAGAAAAGTCCTCGTCTCTGGAAAACCAGTTAATCTAGCTTCTAGCACAGAAACATTTCAAAGTCAATTATCATGAAGAAAGAGCAATTCTTTATTAATAGTAATAACAGAAAAAGCAGCAGCAACAACAATTGCTTTCATCATTCTCTGCACTGAAAAGCTTTTAGCATCATCAGCCTTAGTTTTTAAATTAACAGCTTCCAGCAAATTAGAGCTTATTTATTTCCATGGGATTCATCCCATTCCCTGGGATTCAACCTGTGTATAGCTAGGTCATGACTCTGTGACCACAGCTGATTTGTAGGGCAAGGCTGGTGGTTCCCCACCTCTGCAGATGTTGATGGCCTTCCCCAGAGGCCACATTCAGAGCCCTGCCCAAGCTGCTGCTAGAGAGCAAAGATGAGCCTCCAAGAAGAAGGTGTAAGGATTGTCCTCTCCAAGTCCCTGCAATTAGAAGGAACAGAGAAAAGGCCTTTCTGACTACTGCTGGTCTTATGCAAGGACAAAATTTTTCAGCAAACTCTGAGAAAATGTTGAATTCTTCATTTTTCCTAGTAGCAGTCTACAGAGAAAGGTTACTTCTGTACCCAAGCTAGGAGTTTCCAGTCACTTTGGAGCTAGCTCTTTCCTCCATCTTCCAGCTGGCCGCTATCCTGCTCTGAAACCTCAAATATTTTCACAGGATGAAAATAAAGATTCCCAGCCCCATCTCCTCACAAACCTCTGTGGCACCCTCATGCCAGGGAGAAGTACATTGCTGATGGAAGGGACAGGCCAGCCTGACTGATGCCTATAGTTACTACTAGTAGTTAATACTACTGCTGGCTGTAGTATTACCCTCTGCATCTCACCTGAGATCCCATGCCACCTCACCTTTTCCACTCTGAGGCTCATTCTGGTCTTCAGCCTCAACCAACGTAGCACCCACCTCCTAAATTCATGCCCAGTTTCCCCTCCTTTTCCTGTTTTTGCACGCACTTTCTCACTTCCTGTCACACTTCAGTGCTCCCTGTGCTTGAGAACAAAACCTTTGAATAATGTCACTGGTGGTTACTACCATGAGCGTAAAACAGCTGAGGTTAACCATTAACATCTGTTTGCACCCCATAAGAACCTAAAAGATGAACAGCAGCATTTTCAGCGACAGAAGTTAAAAGCAAAGACTTTTCAGTGCTGGTGGCATGCCCCAGTCCTACCATCACCTAAGGGGTGGCTCAAAGCTAGGTCCTGACTACCACACCCATGGAGGTTTTCTGGTGGAATTAAAGAGTAAGGAGATCCGGGAGCACCAGGTACAGCCATGTGCTGTCTTTTGCTTTCACTTTATCATATTAAATATTACTCAGTTTATTGCTTGGTAGACTGATGATCGCTCTGCGTGGCAGCTGCTGACTCAATGGCAGCGCCCTGCCCCGGACATTGCCGTGGCACCTCCCCCACCTCCCCAGCCCAAGCCTACACTCACAGGGTCAGGGATGAAAATGGCATGGGGGGATGGTGGGAGCGAAAACCTTGCTGAATGGAAGCTGGGACATTCATTGAGCACCTATCCTGTAGCCTCTGAGTCATCTTGAAAGCAGTGCTGGTGGATCCCAGTATGGCCAGCCAGATATCACCGTCCTCACGACAGGGTGAAATAGAAGTGCTTCTAGAGAACCACAGACTGACTCATGTCAGTGAATACAGCCAATGGGGTGAGTTTCTTCCTTGTCTGCTTGTCTCCCATCCAGCAAAATAGCTCTTGAACCAGTTGGCCAGAAGTGGTGACTAGGTTTAAGGTGTTGCTGACTGATGTGCCTGATGAAACTGGCAGAAACCACTCCAGGGTCCCTTAAATTACCCATGACTCACACCTCTTTGAAGCCATGCCCCTTTCATGTTTATCTTTTTCATCATTTTTTTATATATGGTCTCATACTCTGTCAGTTCTAGTGTTTTATTAGACTTCCAGGTCAAAGGTTTTGAACTTATTTGTCACTCTTTTGTGCAATAAAAAAAGTCTGCCAGTTTGACAGCACAATTTTTTTATTTTTTATTTTCAATGAGGATTTCAATATTCCCATGTAATTCTTCAGATGTCTGAATGCTTACAGAAGTACAGGCTTCCTGCATTTATAATGGACAGATTATATGCATTGTCCTCTTAGCATGTCCAAAGTTCCCTCTTCATGGCCTCTGACTCCATTATTTCATGTCCTTCTTGTATGTGAACCCCTAAACCTAATCCTTAAACATTAGCCTGGCTGAGCTAGTATTTTTTATGTTTCATTCTGCATAACTTGAAAACAGCACTGGAAGGAGTTTTGAGAGGTCATTAGATAGATAGATAGATAGATAGATAGATAGATAGATAGATAGATAGATAGATAGATAGATAGATAGATAGATAGATAGATAGAGTAAACTCCAGCCAAATGTTTCTTAAATTATGGTCAAATGGTAAGTGACTCTGCAAGTTCATAGCATTCTGGGACCAGGATATATGCAGAAGGACATAGGTCAAGGACATCCGCTGATATGGGTACAGGCTTGAGTTTGCAGACATGGACAGGAGAGGGTGCCTTTAGCTTCTCAGGTATGTGAGGTCTTTGGTGGATCTTCTCTGTTTCAAACATCAGAGACAGAAGGATGTGCCTGCCACTGGCAATGAATTTACGGTTGTTACAGGACTGCAGAGGTAAAAAATTATGCTAATGTTTTGGGTAAGAAGGCTGAAATGCAAATAACACATGTGTTTGCCTTAATATTTTCACAAGCTTCTAAATGCTGAAAGTTGAAGAGCTGTCCAGTTGTCTTTGAGGTTGGTGTATCCACAATCACTGCAGGAGGGTACAGTTATACATAACAAGATATGAACACAACTGAAGTTTTTATGTGACTGAGTATTGCCCACCTGGTGTAAATAATGCTAAAGTAGTCATCACATTGCCAACATTTATCTTACACCTTGGAGAAAAGAAATGACTGCAAGACGTAACCAAGCAATACATTACCAGAAGCACTGCAGCACTGCTCTGATCTGATATCTCTAGTCTATTAACACTCTTGGTTTAACAGCAGGGAAGTAGTTCTTGCCATGATGATCACATGATATAAATTATGTATGGCTTCAGCTGCCCAGTGCTCATACTATTCCCTAGCATGCAGCTGCTAGTTTACTGCCTTTGTGTCGTGTGCTAAATTCCCATCTAATAATTTAGTTTGCAAAACAGCTCTGCGCATCTGCAGGTCATCCACTCCAACACCTCACTCAAAGCAGGGACAGGTTTGCATTTGGATGTTCAGGGCCCTTGGAACTTTTAAGATCTCCAGTGATGGGGGTGTCTCAACTGCTCTGCTTTCAGTGTTGACTATCCTGATCATCTTAAGCTTTTTCTAATATATAGCGAGTTGCAACTTGTAGGTGGAAAGACTGGCTCTATCTTCTCTATAACATCCCATTAAGGCTGGGTTTGCTCCAAGCTGACCAAACTCAGATGCTCTTGCAGTCTTTCCTCTTATATCACATGCTTCAGTCCCTAGTTGTTCTCCATTGGACTTGCTCCAGTATGTCAATGACCTTATTGTACTTAGGAGCACCCCCCAAACATTTTCCCAGCTGTAGTTTCTAACCCTCCATTGTTTTCAAACTTGTAAGAAGATCAAGAATGATTAATCTCTTTAGTTAGAGGAAATAAAAGAAAAAGTCATATAAGGGCACAAACCCTGGTCTGTCTCTGCATTTAGCATTAGACAGATGGCTCACATTCCACCTGTGTCTCTGGAGGCAGATGCAGCCGAGATCTAAATGGGGAGCTGCTCAGCTGCGGCCATGTCAAATGCTGACCATATGTCACAACGGCTGGTGTCAAGGGGAAGAAGGAGAAATAGTGCTTTATAATCCTGCCCAAGTGTCCTGGAAATCAGCACAAGAACCTCTTGTAGTGTCTACTATTTGCTGTACATCTTAAAAGGACAGGTAAATTTTCTGTCATCATCTGTTAGGCAAATAAGTTCCCTCAAAGGATGAAATTCACCATAATCCATTACATCTCCTGATGGCTTGTTCTGAAGTAAAATCACATTCATATGACCACTGGCCACTTGTAAGGCAGCAAACTTCATGGGGAGGTAAGGATGGAAGCAGTAGCCCATAAAGAGGCGAGTACAGGCAGATTGGAGAGATGACAGCAGTTATATACCAGTCTAGAGTAATGGAAAAACTTAGACTGGTGTCTGTCTTTTAAAGGAAAATGTTTCTTTCTGTTAACTGTATGGAGAGCTTCAGCTCTACTCACTGTCCTGCCTAAGAATTAGTCCCCTGACCTCAGCTCAGTTAGGTGCTGGGATCTCACTCTTAGCTGTTCCAGTAGTACCCTAGGTTCCAGTTCTAGTAATGCTATACAGCCAGCACGTACTGATACAGTCAGTACACAATAATAACGCAAAATCATCATCATATCAATATTGATGAGATTCATACCAGTTTACTACTTGAATAATACACCAAGAAAAGTAAATGATTACAAAGTACACAACCGTAAGCAGCAATGTCTAGGAAATATGCCCAGCTGTCTGGACAAAGGTACTGGAAAAAAGTGCATTTGGAGTGTCCCACAGACTTCTCATGTGGTTATCTTTGACAGACAAGCTTTATGGTGCTTATCAAAGTTTAGAGTCCATTAATGTACCACAAGTTGGACACTGAGAGTCATGCACTGTCTTACTAGACAATAAAATATTTTAAGTTGAGCTGCAGAAACATCTAAAAATAAAAAACAGTGGGTCTAAACACACTGCTACATACTTCTGCCACAAGTAGTTGCCAGTTGTGCCACAGAAACAATCATTATATCAGTTCTGCCGTGATGGTGGTCCAAAAATAATTGTACCATTGCTAGGCATGACTCAAGAAAAAAGAATTACTTTTGTAGCTGGAAAGAACCAAAGGGCACCACATCCATCTGCTTGCCTTATGGCAGGCTCAGCTTGCTATTTATCATGAGTGGCACAGTTTTGAATTCCACCTTCTGCAGCTTGCACCTCTCCCTTTGCCCCTTGGCAGGGAGCTGACTCCTCTGAGTCAGCTGAGTCCTGCAGTCCCCACTCAAGCAGCCATACATTACGTGTCAGCAAGTCTTGCTGAGTACATGGGAGTGGGAGTCGAGGAGAAGCCACTCCTCAGAGGGTGCAAACTACATGCTTAGCAGGCCAGAGAAGGTGCAAAGCACACCCATCTGCACTGTTCTGGAGTCAGCTGTGTTCCTTCCCAAAGGCTGCCCCCTCTCCTTCCCTGTGGTGTGGAGTGTGTAGGGAGGGTTGTGGCAAATCTGGGAATGAACAGTCTAAAGGCAAGGGAACAAATAGCTGCTGAAACTGGAATTAGTGTCTTGGTTGGAGGTTGAGAATAAATCTGTCATACTTAGCCTCTCTTTCAGTGATTTCAGAGAAGGGCATTGTATCTAACAATGAACACAGCAGGTAGAATATAGGAACAATATGGGACAAACGAGCAGCAACTCTCCCTTCTCTGTCGCTTATAATAAGTATACTTATATAAGTATACTCATTATTTATGCAAGACTAGAGTCTCCAGATTCTTCAGCTTTACAATAGACAAAATGACAGAACGCTTGCTGTCTATTTAGCACCTTCAGAGAACAAAATAAGGAGGAAAATGGAAACTCCTATTCAACTGGAAAGCTGCAGTAGCACTGCAGGCACATTGGCATCATGGGGTTTCCAGCCTTGGTTACTGCTGGAGGGCCCCAGTCCTTCTCACCCTGCTTTCCTCCCATACCTCACAAAATCAACTTCAAACTACTTTGGAGATACCTATCTATAGCTTCAGCTAATGAGAACAAAACTGATAGGAAAGTTTCATGCAAAAAGTCATCCAATATGGGCTAGTTTTGTCAGAAGTATCATAATAATGTCATCAAGTAACTGGTAGTTTTGCTAAGTGTGAACAAATGGGAAAAGTGGGAGGGATCTGAAAATGCCCTATAATATAGAAACTGACCTAGGTACAAACTGGAAAAAAGCCTATATTGAATTACCTACTGAAAGAGGTGAGGTAATGCTTATTCCCCAAGCCATCATAATACCTGCAGATCATACTGCATCTGGAACAGTGTGGTAGGCTCCATAGGGTCTGCTTTTTCAAATTTTTCCTGAGCCAAATTTTTAAAGGCCCAGTTCTTTAAGGATGACTTTACAGAACAACTGGAACTACTACTGAAAGCGAGGGTTTTGATGCATACATATGTCCAAATGAACTGGATACTTTCGCAGATCCGTCCGTACCTATGCACACGAACTGATTTCTGAAAGCTGACATAAATGTAATGTAAAACATAGTTCAGATACTCATGGCAGTTTGCAGTCTGAACAAGAGAAGTGGCAGTGTAATAATTATTTTTTTTTTAAATACAAGTTGTTGATATTGTTAACACAGAGCACATTTCTTAATTACAATATGTGCGCTACAATCCCCTCTCTGTCTGTTTATATAGATGTCCTGGAATCCTTCCTTTTCACAAGAGCACTGGATTCTGACCTTACAGACCAACATAAAGGAGCAGAGCATGAAATGCTCTAAATCGGGAAACATATGAGAATAAACTTAAGAAGTGAAAAACAAAGAAGGAGGAAAACATTCATAAAGGCATTAGGGCTAGGCAAATGTTACATGGGGTATATAAGGCTATATATTATCCTATAAATGCTTCATGTAACTATAAAGATCTGTACACAGAACTTCTAATTTTAATACTCTGTGAGGATTATATACATGTGCTTCTTAGTACAGCATTCACCCAACATATGGACCTGTATAAAATACCCCTACTAAAACAGTTGCACAAGACCTAGAAAAAAATCAAACTAAAACCATCAGTTAGATGCTTTTATATGGGAGATCATCCATCCACACATTTTAATGCTCTTTTAAATTACTGGAAGGAAATCAAGACAGCAAGAAATTATGAAAATTCTAGCTAATATTTGTACCTGTTGAAATGATACCAAGAAAATAAATAAAAGGAGAATAATGCATAAGAAAGGTGTACATTTGTATGGTACAAGCTCCACTATTGCTTTAAAATGACTAAATATTTACCACTAGGGTAAACTACCCAGAAGACAAAGAAGAGAATCAATAATAAAAGTGAGGCAAAATTAGAGGTTTCTAAGATATCACGGAAAAAGGACAGTTATTCATTTCCAACCTTATTATTTTGCTGCTGAAATATAACTTCCTACTGTGAAATAAAATCACTGGTCACAACTGAGAAAGTATTTAAAATATGATAATAATAAAACCACTTCATTTAGTCTTCATTTAATCATCATATATTAATACTTTCTTTCTCTAAGTAGTAAAGTATGCATATGCTTGTCAGTTAAACGACTGATTGAGTTAAAATTTGGTCTTTTTTTTTTTTTCAAAAAATCATAATTGTTTTAAAGGATAATGCAGGTATGATTGAATGTCTGAAAAGCAAAGAACAATCACAACAGGACCTAAAGGAAATAAAAGGTGGCACCTTATGTGTCTGTTGAGTTCGTAACTTTTGTCTAGCTCCAGACAAACCTTGAGCTATAAATGAAATATATTTCTCTAAGCAATGATAGTGCAGCCCCAGGCTGCCTCCTCATTTTGGTAACCATGTTGTGGGTTGCTGAAGGATGAGTAAAAAAAAAGGATTGCTCATCAGCAGGGACCAGCTTCCTCAACCTCAAGAGACAGGGATGGTGATGAGGAGTAGGGACAGTGGTTATTCCCACAGAAGGAATATTCTTTTCCTTCTGCTTGTAAAAAAGTCTGCCTGAGTAGGCACTTTTCTGTTCCTAATCAAACCTAGTAATATAAGGCAGTAAATGATATGTCAAGACTCAGGGTGGATATAAATTTCCACAGTTCCTCTGAGCTCCATTTACAGAGCCACTCACCCTCTGCTAGTCCAGATCAGTATTTGAAATGTAACCCACAAAGCAAAGAGTGCAGTAACAGGTTCTTGTTATAAAGGAATTTGAACTATATATATTAGGCTGGTTCAGTGATCGAACATTTGTGCAATTTGAAAGACTGAAATTAGCAGACAAGTTCCCTTTTAATGTCAATAGAGATGTCTGAAGTAGCTAGCTGGACATCTCTTTGTTGAGATAAAACTGAAAGCATTATTTAACATCAAAAATGTTTGTCAACTGGGTCAAATACATAGTAATTCTTTAAATACTACCAAGAATGGTATATGTAAACTAACAGGCAGTTTTCATCTTCTATGTGTATCATTTGCCTTAAGCACACAGTGTACACTAACAAATGGGATACTGCAAACTTACACTGGAGATATTTCTTCCGCTATTGACGACTGCAATGTTTGAATGTTCACAAGGGCTGGAGTATGTTTGACTACCTCACTGGAAATACTGTTTTGCATATTAGAAAGGAACGTCTGTCTGTGATATGCCCCTTCTATGCAAGCAATAAACTGTGGATAAATTGTCTTGAATTTCTAATAATGGCCTCACTACTGTCAAATGCAAGAATAGTGGCTGCAGACAGTGGACAGTCCATTACCAGATTAAAAATCTATACTCTGCATCTATGGAAGAAGCAATCTTTAAGGGCCCACTAACATAAATTCATATAACAAAGGGTAGTTTATCAGGTTTCATTACTTCTATTGAAAGAAGTTAGTAGATATGGCTGAAATTCAGCATGGTGTTATAAATAATTCACATTGACAAAGACCACAGCACAGCCCTTGATCACATAATAAATTGATTTATCTGCACAAAGAAGTGGATAGGTATTCCTGCCAAATCTTTGTTCACTGGTGTAGTGTTTACTCCCATGATTAGTCCTGTTGGTTACTGCCACCTTTACTCAGACTGAGGCATGCCCATCCCATTAACAGTTCTTCACAGGAGTGGACAAGGGTATAAACTGCTAGTGATTTCTTCATAATCATAAGTTTTTTATTGCTTTTTTCTCTCTAGTGGCCCATTTTCTTTTAATACCAACAACATTTTAGAAGGATACCATGCCTGAAGATGCATGTGATTTAGATGCCCATAATACAGCTGATCTTAGCTATATTACTTCTGTATAAAAATCAATAAAGAGAAATTTTAAAACATATGTTAACTTCTGCATGGGACTCCAGTTTCCTATCTGCCTTTAATTCCACATGCTCCAGCTGAGACTTGCTGCTTCCCTGAACATAACCAAATGAAGTCATCGTTGCCTTTCCCATCCCCTGTGTCTCCATTTTGTCACCTGTACTGTGGTGGATTCCCACAGAGTCCTGCAGAAATAGCACTGATATGAGCTACAGAGCAAGGCAGTGGACAGGCCAGAAAGGCCTTGACAAAATAGTACAAGCCTTTTTCTCTCAGTATTTAAAAACACGCTCCATTTGAAAATTTCATCTGTGCATGCATGTATGTGTTATAAACCAAGGGATCTCACATTCATTCAGGACAGTTTTGCACTGAGTTGAATCTTGACCAAGAGCAAAGCCGTCTCCTGTCTCTGCTGACTCTAATGAGAAGCAGCAATGACTCACTGAACTTCACATGGAGATTTCACACATGTTTGCCTTAGCATATATGCCTGTTCCACTGCATACAGTCTGTTTAGCTTATGGCACTGCTGACAAGAAGGACGTACAGCACCTCCACATCCCTGCTGTGCAAGATAAGCATATGGTAATGATATAAAATGTAATTGATTTCACCGGCACAGCCTGTCCTGCATCTCACTGGCAACAAGCTCAAATAATTTA
Source organism: Sclerurus mexicanus (assembly GCA_013396755.1). Taxonomy (NCBI): domain Eukaryota; kingdom Metazoa; phylum Chordata; class Aves; order Passeriformes; family Furnariidae; genus Sclerurus; species Sclerurus mexicanus. Next base: position 61,692 of record VWZF01005544.1, on the reverse strand, counting down.
AAGGGATCGGTAATATACTATTAAATTGCAATGATTAATATGTGATATTGCTTTTTCAAAAAGCCCAGTGAACTATTTGCAATGGCTTCTTTTCTTTATAAGTTCATTCTCCTTTCTTTCTCCTTCCACATATATCCTTCATATATACTGGTCTGAGCAGTCCTGGGGAATGACATGTAGGAAAAAACCTATACCAAGACATAATTACGAAGATATAGCTAACAGAAAAGGCCTAGATATTTCAAATGTCAGTAGATCTGAAGATGTGTGGGCAGGATTTACAACACTGGTATGTTGCCACTGGTAACTGACTGCATTTTTAACCTTCCCACTGCTGGCTAGCAGGATGAAAGAGGATAAGTCTAGGAACTTAGCACTAGAAATAAACACTCTCATTAGAAACCGCTAAGACTTGTTGTGAAGGCAAGACAAACAAGGGGAATGACTGTATAAACGTTAGAGAAGAGCTCTTTCTTCCTGATGGGTAGCCTACGCAGCACCTAACCCTTCCAGTTTGCTGCCATGCAGCTGTTTCCTCTGTGAGATCAGCCCTGAGGGCTGGTTTTGGTCATTCCAGGAAGAGTGAAGTTTTTACTGCAAGAATTTTAAAAGCACAGCCATCTCAGGCAAAAGATACTTGATGGAGTTCCACTGTCAAAAAGTTGGCAGCAGTCCCTCGCTGAGAGTGAGCCATTTGGAGACACCAAGCAATCTGACAGACTATTAGAGTGTACGGTGGAGTCAGACATATAATCTGAAATAAGGAGTAGTTGCTGACAGGGGTGTTACACCCACAGTTTGGGTCTGATGAGCAAGGACTGAGGAGAAGACCAACCTTCCTGGGCATGCAATGGGGGTAATATTATGGTGCTTATCCAGATGGATGAGAACAAATTTAGAGAAGGAAACAGGATTCAGTGAAAAATAAGAGTATGTGAAAGGAGATAGTGAGAAGAGAAATCCTCGAGATACGCGATTGCAGTTCATGTCATGCAAAGAGGGGGGATACTCCCATTCCTTCTGAGAATAGCTGGTTGCAACAGCCTGGCCTAGGAGGCCCCATACAAGCCAATATCGTAGGCTGGGGGGAGTTGCAAAGGACTAAAACCATGTTCTTATCCTTAATTAGACACTCAAATGAAAAATGTGTGTCTTTCTTCACATTTAGAAAACCCACTGAAATGAAGGCAACCACACCTGCTCAGCACCTTGGCATTTCATAGGGACTTAAGCAAGTTCTTAAATTAAGAAATTTCACTTAAAGTTGTGAGCATCCAGCTGTTCCATTAGTATTAACCCTAAATATGCATTTAAAAGTCTTTTAGGCTCAAAAACTATGTGAAACCATTCATGGTCTCAAAACACTGTTCGCTGGTTTTTATGATCTTGGAGAGCACAAACTGTAGTGTCACAGTGTGGCCTTTGCTGAAAACAAACTCCGTGCCTATCAGCTCACAAAGCCCAGCTGAAAATGCTATAGAAGAGACAGTGCTCTGCTCGTGCTGCAATGCATGTGATTAAATAGCTCTTCCATTTAAAGACCTTTAGGAGAATGCCAGTCTGTTCCAAGTTTTAACCTTTAAAATGCGGCAAGGACTTCGAGAGTGACTTTGGCATTTCGCAGTGTAACCCACACCTCCCACACACAGCAGAGAAGACTTTAACAAGTAAAGCACCAGGGAAGCAGACATAAATGTACAGTCTATGGACCCCAGTAAAAGGGTGCATGACTCCTGGAATTCCACCTGTATTCCTTTTGTCATCATACTAACTGGGAAGTGGTGTCATCTATAATATCCTCATTAATTTTCAGAGCTTCCCCTTCCCCCCCTCTACTTAATGCTGGCAAGTCAGCTACCATAAACAAAGTAGGCAGCAGAGTTTTTTTGTTTCCCAAAGTGGTAATTAATGTTGCTAAAAAAAAAAAAGGTAAAGTAAAAAAATTAAAGAAACGTGAAGTTCTTCCCATGAGCAATGTTCTTTGCATAATCCAAGCATCAGCTGCTTTTGTAGTCGTGAGCTATGGAGATAAGATGGTCTGGGATCCATCTGTTCTGCCTTAACATGTCAGAGTGGTAGGGTACAACTCAGCTGCTAGGAGATACCTTGTTCCTAATTCACTCTGAAACAGTGGGACCAAAATTAAAGATGCCTTCACCAACTCACTTCATTTCTTGCAATGGTTTGTTTGCTACTGCTAGGGAATAGGGATATTTGTATAAAGCTCATCTTGTATTGCTTTCTAGTGGAAATAATTTTGTTATGCCCTCCATGATAACTTTTCATGGAACCTTCTAGCCTTTGATGGGACATAAGGACAAGATTTTTTGAAGAACGAGGCATCAGGCTCTCTACCAACAAAAGCCTTCATACATCACGTAGTATCCTTAATCTAGTAATTAAGTTCTGTAAGAAAGGGATTTACATATTGAGCTAGTTTGCCCCATTCCTTGGATGCAAAGCAGCCCTAAAGCCATGACTGAGTCTGGACTGGTAAGGTTATGGCTGGTCTGCATTTCTGCATAGGACTCAAGCATTTTGTGTTACTGTTCTGTACGGCTGCAACTTTGTGACTAAAGTGACCTGAATGGTGATTAGAAATGTTAAAATATAAAAGGCTCAGCTGCCCTGGGGAGTGTCCTGGGACTGCCCCTGCGAGCCCACCCTGCAGTATTGCCAGCAGTGCACACCACGGGATGACACTTTGGGTGATCTGACGACATAGCCCCTCTTTGCAAGAACCCAGAACAGTGTGAATAAAACTACTGTGAGCCTGGAGGGTGCTCAGCATGCTGAAGATGGTTTCCACTTTGGCAGTGTAGATGCTCAGGACCCTGTTCACCTTTGTGTCTGAGGATATTACCCTGGAATGGCCTCCTTTTCCTCACCACTTGCTCTCATTAAACATTAAAAAAGGCGCAGTGCAAAGAATGGACTTTCCCATTCCCACTGCACAGTGGGTCAATGGCATTTCTGAGAGGCAGTGCCCAGTTTAGAGGGAAGGATGAAGAATACCCCTTTGTTGGCTCAGTTTTCTTATACAGCAAGTGAGGTGAACTAAGATGAATGGAAAATTAATCCAGGAAGTGATTATTCTGATTATTATGTAACTGTAAAATTCTCTATGTTGTCTTGAATCGAAATCAAACTGTGCAGAGGGCCTTAAAGATAAATTCCAAAACTTCAAGTGATGGTTTGAAGAAATATTTATCCATTTCAAAACATTTTAAAATGCTATACCTGAGTAATATAAACAATATCATATATAGTTATATGTCAGCTGGAAAGGAATCACCATCATAGGAAATAACCCATAAAGTAATATATATGGAAATTTGTAAAATATACTAGGTAAGATTTGAAACATCTGACAGCCTGAATTTCATACTTTTGGTCCAGAGAGAAGTAGATTTCAGTGAGTTCATCTGTCTTTTTTTTAGAGACCTGAATGTTGCTGCTGTAGTTTCAAACCACTAGAAGATAACTAAATTATTCATGCCAAATATTATGCATTCCTCTTCTTGCTTTGGTGTTTGTTGGGGTTTTTTGTTTTGATTTTTTGGTGGTTTTTTTTTTCAATTTTCAGACACCTCTCTAAGTGTTGCAAGTGTACTCAATATTTATCCATAATACGCAAACAAAGAGCACTGCAAATGTCTGTTCATGGAATCTGCAATGTTGATGAAGTCCCATGAGATTGTTTCCAGGCCCAAATTTTAAGCCTATGACCACATGCCAAAGATAAAATGATGAGAATTACAATAGTGGGTAAAAATTACTTTGTCATTGAAAAGCCTTTGGTCAATGTAATGATGAATTTTTTTTTCAAGACAATGTTTTGATTGGACATGTGGTGAATATTTGGGGACTATTCAAATGCTGGAAATATATTTAAATCAGTGTAAATCCACTGATTCATTTCCAAAATATTCCTGAAAGAAAAATAAATTTTGTTACACAAAAAATAAATCCAGGGCAATCAGAAAACCTGAGGCCATAGGAATTCTCAGTCAACGAAAAAAAAGGGCTATTTACTCATTTCACTGTCATTCTTTGCATATTATGGCCTGAAACTAAGGCTATGGGCCTATATTTGACTCTGCTTTGATATTAGCATTCACTTTTTGTGAGGGACCAGTGGTTGCAGAGTCTCCCAGTTGCCAATTCTCATTACAGTGCATGAATCTCATCATGGTTGACAGTTTTCATAAAGCCTAAGGTCCAGGAGACTGAAAAATCTCCGAAGAACCCCAACTTTTGATTACAAGTTAAAAAACCAATGTCTTCATGACTGTAGAAACAAGAAAAAAAATTATCTTGGCTCTGCTCCCAATATTCTACCAGAGGCAAAATCAAACATCGCTCAGAACTCACTATGTTTGATTTTTGTTTTTCTAAGCAGGAAGAAGAGGAAGTCAGAGAGGGGTCTGACATTTTTAAAACCTGGTAAAAACAATACTGGAATTCAGGTCATTAACTTCAGCTGAAAACAGAGAGAAAAATGGGCTCTTTCTTGTCATAAAGTCACAGAATTCTGAAACAGGTGTATGGTAAAGTGCAGGGCTTTTTTTAAAAAATAATCACCATATCACACGGACAATAGCAAATGACTCTGCCAGACAGCATACAAATAATGGAAAAACATTATCTAGAATTTCCTTTCTCTGAATCATCAAAATAGCCCATTTTCTTAGAATTTGGTTGCCTTGACTGTTGAATTGAAAATGCATAAAGCTGGCGCATCAGTGATCTCACGGAAGGCCAAGCCTGACACAGATTGCTTTGCACAGTCATCCTACTGTATATCAACAAATATGCATAAGATGCATTTTTTATTCCTTCACACCCCTTTTAGTATCAGCCCAGTGGAGCTATTGGTCTGAACACTGTACTATGTGCTCATTGTGTTTTATATGATGACTGGAGTAGTGCACGGTTCCTTAATAAAAAATTCTGCTGTGCAGCAGATGTATGTGCAGTCATAAATGATCACAATACACAATAGGAACTGCTCATTTCTACACTGTTTCTAGGGAAGTAAAGGGTTACTAGGGGAAGTGGTGTTTTATCACACATTCAACATTGCACAAAAATAGCCTAGAAGACTAAAATGCTTGCATTAAAGTCTCCACATTTCTGTAATTAATACCACAATGAGCTATTTTGGATATGGTTAGCATATGCTTTCTGTCCAATATATGTATAGTTAATGATATCTGGGGAGGTGCATGAAAGGGAGAGAAAATCTTCTTCTAAATACTGAGAAAGGAAGAACTTGGCTCAGTACTGGAGGACAGAGCTACGCACCACATCATCTCGCCGAAGCTGTCTCTATGCTGGGGGTGGGGAGGCAGCAACACCAGACACCATAAGTCTCATAGGGCTGGCATAGTGTGCCTGCACAGTGTATGAGATAAAAAAACATATGTGCCTTTCTTTTTCATAACCAGGTTTTGGGCTGTGTTTGTGTCTGGTGCAAGTTTCTAGACTGAGAGCTGAAGAGACTGATCTCCTTTATTAGCCACAGCCAACGTTCAGCGCAGACACAGTCCTGAGTATTACAATCGATCCATCCAAGCCTCCATTTTTCATGCCATCAATTGCATTGCTGTGAAGTAGGTGTCAGATGTGACCTCCTCAATACTGCCTATGCAAACAATGGCAAAGACCTGCCATAATTTTCTTTGAATGTATGCAAAGAGCTGAGCAAGGAGCAAGCATCTGTTGGATGATAGAGTCCAATAATTCCTGAATTTGACCTGTAGGTTTACTTTCCAGTTGATTTTGTATTTTATTCAGTCCTTGATGCCAGAAAGAGATCTTCTGTAACAGTAGTAGTAGCTTGTGGCCCTATTTCTTGGAAAGAGATCTGAGCCTCACCACCTCACACTGTACATGGTGGTACTGTTTGGCCAGCACTGATCACTATGGACTTAGAGTTCCGAAGTCAGAAGCATCATAACTCATTACAAGTTTGCTGAACTATGCTGTCTTACAGTGTGCACTTTCATTGACTTACACAGAGCTGTGTATACCTCATGCTTTCCCTCCCTCAGAAATACATTGCTTTGGTTTATTTCCCACAGATAAATCCACACTAAGCGAGCGCTCATTTCCACTCGTTTGCGCACGTGCAGTTCAGACTGTATGCTTCTGAACCTAGTCATGTCACATCCCTTGTTACCTGATTAAGATCAGTAGCTGGGAGTTGATTAATTGACTTTTCAGAAGCTCAGCTGTAAGTTTCCTATGTCTTTCCTATTATACACAGGGAATAAAATGAAAGCTTAAACAAGTGCAAGAAATGGTTCATTTAATTCCTGAACTCACCAGCTTAAATTACTGTGGAGATCCTTATGCCACCAGGACTTCCAAAATCTTCCCATGCACTGCATCAAAAAATCTCAGGCCGGAACCGAGATTCTCATCAAACACACAATTCTGCAAATCTTCCACTGATGGGGGGCTGGGGACTGTGGCTGCAAGGACGTGGCACCACCCTCCGGCTTCTACTTTCTCTGGAAGCACAGATATACCCACCAAACCTACAAGGAGAGGAACCCCACTGCCCTCACTGGCGTATTGTGTGTTGCTGCAGTCAGATGCTCGGAAACCCCAAATCCACATGACCCTGCCAAGTCAGCAGCCTCAGCAAAACCCAAGCTTTCCCAGAGGGACTAATTTTGCTTTATAGGAACTGGCTGAAATTAATGCAGCCTCAAGTCCTTAAGATAAAACTAAGGCACTACACAAGCACGCTCGCCACCCTCCTACAGGTTGACAGCATTTTTTTTCCCAGAATGTTCATTACTCACTTCACTCTGATGAAATTCACGACTACTAAAGTCAGCTCCTGCTGATCTCCCTAGATCACAGGTTTAAGCACTGTCATTTGAGGAAAAATAACCAAAAACTGTCCCAGGCATGAAAGAATTGCCACAAATCAGCAACATGGAGTGTGACTATTTGCATACCAGATTTATGATGGTCTTAATAAGTTGCCACAACATTTTTGTCCCCAAATGGTCAGTTTTGAATTATTAAAAAAATTGTAGCCTTTTATTCTTTGATACCAGTTCTTAGGATCAAGTAGATGTTAAAAGATTAAAATGTTTTTCAAAACGAGTAACATTGTAGCAAAATTATTTTTATTTTCATGGGACACCACCCACTAAAATAGCTTTAGGAAACTAAAAGCTTATGTTCAATCTTAAGACTCAAAATTCAAGTTACATCTTCCTTTAAATACTATTATCAGAGTAACAAGCCTTAATAATTAAACAAACTAATTATGCCTTTATACAACTGAGACTCAATGTCTGCAGCAGACATTGAGAGCAGACAGAATGGTTCTTACTACAAGAGCTATGCTATGGGTGGGGCAAAGCAATAAACACAGCCCAATTGTTTTGCCTTTATCAATCTCTACATTAAATAAATATTTAAAGTGATATACTCACATGGTAAAAAATTACAAGATATGCAATTTTTTACGGAAATCTAAAAACTGGCTTCAAAAATCACAAACTTATCTATTGGTGAGCACAAGTATTGAAAAAAATTATAATGGTGAATGAGGTTTGAGGCATCTCCAAACGTTTTATAGTATCCCATGTCTCAGTACCGGCTTTTATGCTTCATCTCCATTGATACAGTTCTCCAAAGAGAGGACATAAATACCATCCAGGTTTTAAAACATTTTATTTGCATATTAAAAAAATTGTGCATTCCAATAATTAAAATCATTTGAACAAAAAAAAAAAAAATGGCACTCGATTAACTGCATTTTACAGCTCGCAGGACCTTGGTACAGCTTTGCATTTATTCGTGTGTTACTCTAGTTTACTGTAGTCCCACCCAAGTTCTTCTTTCATCAACATGCAAGCTCTTTCATGCCACCAGGACCAAAGCCAGACAGGCAGAGGGAAAGGCAGCGCCTTCATTCAGTGTCAGTAGTTCTCTCTATTCTTTTGATGTGAAAGGGGCAGTACAGTCATTTTAAACTTTATCCAACCTCTTTGCATCTTACAAAGTTAAACAGCTAAAAGAAGTAAAATAAGAAGGCAATGCTTGTGGAATGTACAGTGCATAATTTGGAAGGGCAGATTTCATTACGATTCACCCGCTTGCTTCTCCTGTTCAATTGCTAAAATGGGAGAGAAAACAGAAAAGGAGAGAAAAAAATGAAGACTGGGAACCTGAAATGCATTCACGTGACAATTGCTATAAATTGCTAAAATGTATGTATATTTTTAGTTACAAATCAAACCATGATGTAAATAGTTGTAAATCAAGCGCTGCTAAGCGGTGGGTTCAGTTTTTCGCTGTCTGGCACAGACACAGTGGCGTATCCTCTCTCCAGCCCGCACCCGCTGCACCCCCGGCTCCCCGCCTGCCGCCCCTCTTTGTCTCCTCCCGCTTCCCTCCCTCCATCCCTCTCTGCCCGTTTCCCTCCTTCCCTGCTTGCCTCCCTCCCTCCCTCCCTCCCTTCCTCCCTGCCTGCCCGCACTCACTTTCTTTTGAAGGCAGTGGGTTTTTCTCTTGCGTCTCTGTCTTCTTCAATTTGGACTTGTCAAATTTCTCGATCTCAGCCATGTCTGGTTTGTCGGACATGTTGGCAGGTGACTCTGCGCACGGAAGGCAAGAAGAGCCCGTCACCCCGGGCGAGGCTCCCCGGCCCCCCCGGCGCCCCCGCGGGGCCGCGCCCGCCGCACCCAGCGCGGGGACCCGCGGGGCCCGCAC